>CAJUYG010000389.1:0-45337 GCA_910591675.1 Galerucella calmariensis | reverse complement strand
ATATTTGACGAATTAATTGAGAACAATAAAACCCCATTGTATCATGCAAGTACATATACCTAGACTGAAAACATACGTGAACACGGAACTGAGAATGAATAATAACATTCTCACCTTTACAGAAAATACATAATAACCAAAATAATACAGTACCGATTACTTTCACGCGCTTTCTTCGAACGAATGACATTAACTAACAAACAGACGCACGTGTACGATTGCACATAGGCATTTTTGCCATCTAGTGGATATTTGTGAAGTCCAAGCTCTTGTTCACGGATTTCAGTATAAGGTTATCTATGTTCACGGTGCTGAGGTTACAACACGGGGACAAATCAATGTTAGTCCAAAATAAATATTGTTGTTGAAAATTCATTGTTCCTGACGCTGAGAATTTGAGAGTTTTTCATAAGAATAATCAGTTTATAAATACTTTTTTCAATTTTTCAAATGTGTAGTTCATATTCTACCTTGCCATACTGGATGTGGGGACATGACACCGGAGCTGAGATCTCATCTTATGTTTCCAATATTTTGTTAAGTTATATCAAAAAAATTGAATTAGAGTTTAGAAAAGGATTGAGATCAAATGTAATCAACTTATTCATACCGAATTATTCTATCATTAAAACGTATATTTCGAAAAATTAACTGGGACATGAATGCTGACGTTGCTGGTAGAATCACCCATCTGTGCCTGAATATTTTCTCGGATTTTGAATTAGTGAGCAGATTGGATTGATTTACGAAATGGATGAGCATGCGAAAATGCATTTTGGCTGCAGTTTTGGTTGCCTCCAAAAGATTTGTAGAGACTATAATAATGAATAATAATAATAGTGACTCAAGCTCTGATAGTGAAGATGAGATTCAAATGTTGGAATTGATAAAAAAGAGGGTGACCAAGTATAATATTTCTCCTAAATCTTCAAAAACTCATAGAATTGAGAACTAGTTTGAAGTTGTTATTACAAGCTATGATGACAAAATATTTCAATCCCATTTCAGACTAACTAAACCAACATATAATAAAGTGTTAAATTCATATGGATTATATTTTATCAATTAATTTTTCCATCATTCTTTCAAAACTGTCTATGGCATTTTCTGCTAATTCTTGTCGTTCTGTGTCTACGTTCTCTCTCATCTTTTTTTGTCTATTTCTCTTTGTCTAAACTCTTCACTCCATGATGACAATTCCTTTTCCAACTTAGTTTTTTGCTTTTTTGTGGTGGTTCTTCATTCTCACTATTTTTGGAGTATGATTTAACATGCTATAGCTGTTGGAGTAATGGAAGGTTTTTTTCCAAATATCACATCCAATTCATCAAAATAATCGAATTGAATTGGGCTGGCTCCTGAAGCATTACCCCCCATGCTTCCTTTTTTTATATATTTTTGTTTTAAGTACTTAAATTTATTTTCAACTTGTTTTTTGGTATAATTAAAATTTTCCGCATTTATTGCCGAAGTAATGTCATTCCACACCATACTTTTTTGAACACTACCACACATTCTATGAAAGTTTTCTTTATAAAAGTTGATCAAAAGAAGTATAGACTTGCGGCTCGCGGCAGATTTTCACTCAATATCCCTTCGGCTTGTTGTGTTTCCGTAATTCAAAAAAAAAAACTTAAGACACTGGGAAGCGGCGGAATATAAAACATATACTGATCTAGAAAAAACATCAAGGTAATAAGTTTCAGGGAAACTAAAATATTCGCTTATAAAGAAAGGAACATAGAAACGAGTTGGTGCTTACCAGAATATGTCTATCTTTTTCCAATGTAACTTGTCCCATACTTTTCCTTTTTTATAATTTATTTAATAATTTATAATTAATTGACATCTAAAAGTTCATATCGGCAGAATAAATTCAAATTTTACTCTAGTCGGAACTAGAGTGTTTGGTGCGCGCACCAGTATGTGACAACCATCTTTTCGAATGCTACAGCACCGTACTATTTTTGTATACACTCCGACTTTTCGAACGTCCCCTGTGTGATTTTTAAACGACACACCAAATGTTCGAACGCACCCCTGTACTAACAATCGAAGAAAACATAATACCTATCTTTCACACAAGAAATAATATGGAATGTCCAAATTATGTTTTTACAAATTTATTTATTAATTTAATTATATTAAATCTAAAATCGCGTCCACATTATGTCGAATGGTGTCGATCGACAATGTCGATTCAGTGTGGATGGTCGCCCGACATTGTCGATCCATAATGTGGAAGCAGTTTTACAATAGTCGATTGTCGAACGATTGTCGATCGACCATGTAGATCGACACCATTCGACATAATGTGGACGCGGCTTTACAATAACTATTGTTTCTACTACAAAAGTTAACAACAAAATGAATGTATATCATTATGAATTTAGAGAAGAAAGTAATGATAAAAAATACTGTATCGGAGGTGGAATACTTATTTTCTCTTCTCAAATTCAACTCCAAGGGTTGGCGAGGAAGTAGAATATTGGCAAGGACCACTGGCTGGTCCTCTTGGGGCTTTCTCTTCAATAAAATGTAAGTACCAATAATTGATTCACAAAAATTGATGAATCGCGATTAAGTTCATTCGGGTTACCATCAAATTCTGGAACACAGTTAAGAAACTCAGGTTTGTATTCTGCCATTAATGGTCTCCACAAATTGGGAATATTTGAATTGATTTCTAAACTTTCAAGTTCTGTTACCAAAGATTCGACAGACATATATATGTTCAGAAGATAGTATAAATTCATCTATATCTCCCTATTTAATTATCTTAACTTAATTTACTAAAAACAATTTTTGCTTCGTTACCGTGTACTACCTTTTTCTATTTATGATGACAAATTTGAGCATAGGTATCCACTTAACTATGGGAATATAAGGTTGATCCTCGCAAAGGTGGACGAATCTTGTTTCAACTTTCGTTGTTTTTGCAATAGAGGTTTCGATGTTCTTCGACAGATGGGTTTCTCGATTTTCCGAGAACCACTCCACTTACAACACCTACACATACGAGAATCACAACTTAAAAGTTAGGTAGGTATACCTATCTAGTCAATTATGTCAAAACAAAGTTAATCACGTTCGATACGTTACAATCTAGATATATCCTACTGACTGCGCCAGAAATAATTTGAAATACATAAATTATGTTTTAAAAAATGTATTCATTAATTATATGAAATCTAACAATAACTAGTCTTTATACTACAAAAGTTCACAATAGAATGAATGGATCATTATGAATTTAGAAAAGACGTGGAATACTAATGTAACTCACGGCATTGAATCAGATTTAATTATCTGCCTTGTTAAACAAATAACTATTATTTCACCAAAACAAAAAACGTAAAAAGCTTTCCAATAGCAAGTTGATAATTATTAATTGTGAGGACAAGAAACATTCCATGTTTAACAAGTCGTCAAATTCTTGGCAATGACTCTTCCTCAAATAAATTGTCAATAACCGAAGACAACGGTCATTTTATGTAATTTTTTTATTGCTTTAATTCAGTGTTGACTGCCCAGTGGGTAACCCAAAAAAGCCCACTGGGTTTTTAAAGTTCGGGAATGGAGGTTACCCTGTCGATTTCTGTATTTCACCTATTTGAATGTGGCGGTCGTATTTTTATAATAGGTATAGTTGATAAGCGATCCCGAAAATAAGTCGTAATTGTAAAGTAGAAGGTCATTTAAATACTTCCTTTTCTTATGAACAGTATTTCTTTTTAAATGTTTTCTTCACTAAAATTAAATAATTAAAAGAAATATTAAAAGATCCTAATAAAACCTAATAAAACCCACTTATAAAACCCATAAAAGCCCGGGTTTTTTCCAACACTGCTTTAATCCAAAGTATTAAAAAAAAGTGTCCCCGTATTTTTTAATCAGCAAAATTTCTATTGAGAAAAATTATCAAAAGTGCGAAAACAACCGCGCGCTTTGAACGTGACGTCACGCGCCCCTCTTTAGTGACGTCAAATAGTCTACGATTTGGCTAACACATGCCAATAGTGGATATTTTTGACGAAAGCGAATGGTGCCATATATGAAAGACATTACACACTATAATTTTGATATGTATGGTCACACCAAAATTTTTCAGTAATTTGTTATAAACATTTTGATAAGAAAAACGTACTTTTTTTAGTTATTTTCATTATTTTTCCGAATTTAACTATGTAATACGACTGAAGAATTGAAGTTACAGATTATTTGGGTTTTGTTTTTGTTTTTCTCATTTGTATCAATATATCAAGAAAGTAAGATAGTAACAGCAAATCAATTATCAAAATTTATAGAGTTTGACATGTTTGGCAGATATCAAGTGATGTAGGTGTACCAACTTCAGTTTTCAGAAAGACGTGAAAACGACGAACAACAGGACAACAACTGTTTCTGAACGCTTGTAGGCGATATTTTTATTTTCGAGCAGCGGGAAACACGAACAACGAATTATGAATAACATAACATAGTTTATAAATCCAGCTTTAATGTTCGAAAACCTGCATTTTTTAAATCCACTAAAAACGTAGTAGGTATACTTGCCGAATTGTGCGATTGTTCGATTGTTCGACTGTAATTCGATACAATACCGTCATAGTCCGCAATAAAACTTAAAGGGGATATACGATTAGATAGCTGCATTAAAAATATTACATCCACTACTTACATCCTAAGTTATTGACGACAACCACTGATCTCAAATCTAATAAATCTCCACTGTTCATTAAAATTTATTAATTATTAACAATTTGCTAATAATACAGGATGCTTCCTGTAATCGTACATCAAAATAAATGTGAATGCGCCAATAGGTGTGCAGTGCGACATAAAATTGCCCGTATCTCTTAAACCGTTAATGTTATCGAGATGTCACAAGAGGACTTGACATCTCTAAAAATGGTCACAAAAGCCAATTATTGCATTTATAACTGAAAAAAGTTTTACTTACAAAAAGAATGGCACATCTACCATTTAACTTATTCGGTACCTGAGTTCACAAGTATGTTGTAGACTTGTATATCACGCCAAAAAGTGTGCAATTATGGTGTTTATTAACGGTTGAAATATTACCAATATCCGATCAGCCATTTGATAATTGTAAATAAAAAACCATTTGTCATTCCCAACTTTAGAGCCCTATAGTTCGTTAACGAAGGGCGTAAAGAGAAAATTTTATATACCATCATTATTTTAAGCCTTTCTATCACCTCCCAGGTTTTTGGTACTAACTCCTGGGACACCCTGTATAATATTATTGAAATTTTTATAATAAATTTTCAATGTAAAACGATTACCTATCATTTAAATTCATTAATTTATTTATTTTGTTACAGGAATGTATTCGTACTGCCCCACAGCGAACCCACAACACCAATACAGTATAGCCGACGAAGCTACACCTCGTTATAGTCCATGGTACAGCCCGGAAACGTCGCCCGAATCAGCCACCAGTTATCGTGATATTATTTTTGACAACGGCGCCGCACCTTCATGCCAATTAGCAGGTTTTCGACACCCTGGCGTAACACCTAGTCCACCAAATTACCGTACCACAGCCGCTGGATATTACCAAGCAGATTGTGTGGGTCCGAAGTACTGAGGAAGATAAGGATTACTAGATGTAAATATGTAAATATTGAAGACTGATTTAATAGTTGAGATAAGCACGAAAACGTATTTGATGATTTTTAGTGTGCAATTTAGGTTGATTTATTATAGGCTGTAAGATGGAAAAAATCCTAGTTTTCAATGGATACAGAGTGATTGTTTAAGAATTAACCACCGTGGTAAATGTGATCACAGGGAAGAAAGTTCAGAAATTTTCACTGTTTCTGCAATACTAGTTCAGAAAATTTCACTGTTTCTTTCATACCAGGGAGCGATAACAGTGCAGTACTTTGTTGGTTTTGCAACTTCACAACCGGTTGTCATATTATGTCCATAGGGGCTTAAGAATTTGTTTACATGAAGTACTTTGCTGCCGAAGAAAGTGGAATTTTCCTGAATTGAATATTTAGTTGCTCTTTTTTCTTTTTGACATGAACCAGATTAGTTTGGCGTGCAATATCGTACCCAAATATTATTTTGTATCGACAAATGGTATTTGGGTATTATTCATTTTATATAACAGCATCTTTGTTTGTGAAATTGACGTGAACAGATTTAGAGTTATTCAGTTTCAGTTTGTTTGGTGCAATCATTATTTGTTTCAATTACTGAAGTTTACTAACGTATCGTGATCCAATCACTATAGTATATATCAGATAAAATATTGGGACCACTACTCTTCCTTGTGGTACTCCTGCTCAGACTTTCTCAGGTCCTGAGTTAGCAACTTCCTGCTTATCTTTATATAAATTGAGAAAAGTGTTTAGGTAAGAACTTGCTTAATTTATTTATATATCTTGTATAATAAAAAGGCTTTGCACTGAAAAATTTGTGGATTCTGACAGGAAATATTTTTCAACTAATTTTCGAGTTGATCTGAACTCGGTAACGTGAATTCTTGAAAATATCAGAATATCAGAATTGATAATGGTGCATTTGGAGTTGAAAGATGAATTTTAAGATGAAAAGAGAACAATAAATTTCAAATGAAATTATCCGTTTAATTCGGCTACTGGTAAATTCACAAATTGTAAAACAAAAGCTTCGGAACATTGTTTGTTCATTTGCCTTAAACAATTACTCTGTATATGCTCGTGATATAACGTGATCATCAAATTTTTGAGGAGAATAGGTGATATTCTGAGAATAAGAAATTTTAAATTGTGGAATAAGCATTTAATTAATGCTAATATCGGGCCGCTTTTAGTTTACCACTCTTGGATTAGAAAGTTATAACGATACGGTGTTCACTTCGTCGCAAATTTCAGCAGTATTCAAATGTTATGTTTACCTGGCTTGTAGCAGAAAACACCTAAAATTGTGTCGTTGTTTTTATAGTCAAGAGAACGAGCAGGTGAAGTCGATAATAATAATAATAATAATCTTTATTGCTTATGAAAACAGAAGTTTTACAGCAAGGATTTGGAAGTACAAAAAAAATTGACTTATCTAAAATCTAAAATACAAGAAAAACTTTTTTATAGAAACTTAGAATTAGTATATAGTTAAAAAGAGAGAAAAAAAAATTATTGCTTAATATAAAGTGTGCCCTATAAAATGTAAGAAAAAGCCAACTTCAACTTATATAAACAAAAAGGAACCTAAAACTAGTAAACGTTAATTTAAACTATTTTGTGGTTTTATTGATTGCAAAGTCCAGGTTTCACATGAACAAATGACATCAAATCTACTACTTTCTTCAATAAAATGCTCAAAATTAACGTAACCTCGACAGTTCCAAAAAACTATTTGTATTAATGGCTACATGTATCCAGGACCTGTTGAATTTTTAGGGACTTTGACGCTTGTGTTTCTTGTAGGAGATTCTTCATCTTTACTTCTGTTCCGTTTATTTGGATTAGTTATTTTAGGTGAAGTCGAAATGTTATAGATTTTCCCATTCCAAGTCGAAATATACCATAGGTCCGATTCCGTGCCGTAATTATGCAGTAAAAGCTAAACTTTTGGAGATGTTTGTTTCAGTTATAAAATCGCACGTGCACGTAGATTATGAAAAATGATATTAATTATTTCCGATGTCAAAGGTAATAGTATAATACTATTTTAACGCATTGCAGAGTCTTTGAAAATCAAATAACAAAGACCGTTCACTAAGAAGTAGCAACTACTTCCCTGGCTATATGCCACGAAGGACATTGAATTACACTTCAAAGTTAAACAGGGTCGGTATAGATATATCCGCAAGATAGCACCAACAATTTTAATTTGCAATTCGAAAGTAAACTATCACATATAGACCAGACCGGAAATGAGAAGGATCGGAGAAATCGCCAGGATTTCTTAATTACGGCATAAAATCGGACATAATATGATGTTATATTTCTACGTGGGATGGGAACAGCTATAACTTTTATTCGAATTTTTTTTTGGAATTTCTTATACGTTCGGAAATAATCGCGGAAAACGTCAAATTGGGGTAGTTTTCCGCTTTCGAAATCTCCGACCCAAAATATGTTGAAAACGACCCCTCTCTCGGTTTGACAAAACATTTCGACTTCAGCTGCTCGTTGTCTGAACTAATACCTGATTTCCAACTAGAGACAGTTGTTAAGTTAGTTAATATGGCGCTGAATATACAAAAGAAGATGTATTTAAAAAAAAAAACGAAATTTCTTTTTTTTAATCAGTAAAAAAGGACGTGATTTGTGTTTTCATATGTAGAATGATGTATCTAATAGATCTGGTAAGGTCTCATCTGGCAATACGTTCATAAAAAAACGACACAATATTAGGAGTTTTCTGCTACAAGCCAAATAAAAATAACGTTTTGAGTACTGCTTAAATTTCCGACGAACTGAATACCTTATTTCTATTACTTTCTGATCCGAAAGTGGTAAACTAATGCCCAATTTCACCAACCATTTCCTAAAGTTAGGTAATACCTAAACCAGATTTTGGAATTGCAAAGTGAAATTTTCGTTTTACCACGCGCTAAAAATTACTTGAGAGTGACAATATTGGGTATTTTTTATCATGTTTAGGCGTTTCTTAGCGCATGGTGAAACGTAAATTCTATTTTGTCATTTCAAAATCTGATTTAGGTATTAACTAACTTTAGGAAATGGTTGGTGAAAATTACGTCTGTTGTAATAACCATTAAATAATGCCAGTTGCATAAAAGGTATTATTTTTCCCTCCATTACTTTAATTTGATCATTAAATATACACACATTTTGGGAACTTGGAAAATCTACAGAGGACCGTCGACTGCAAATATTAAAAGAGCTGACAGATAGGTGGATATTGACCGAATATTGGGATGTTGTATACCTATTCTATGTATCTTAATGAAAATATGTATCTTATTGGATATCCATAGTACAGCTCCTGTATATTTAATGTCATTGAAGTATGGATGTAAAGAAAAGACTAATCATTCTCAGTGAACATTACTCACGATTTCACGACAGTAACTTGAAAACTGCAATTTTCCTAATCTATCTATTTAATGGTGAAAATCAGATACTTTTAGAAGGCGGTTATTTAAATAGAGTTGTAACTATATTTTTTACAAAAAGATTGCTGAAAATACTACCTAGTAAAACAATATATTATTTTTAATCGTTTTCGTTGACTATATTTTGGAAGTGAGAGAAAATTTTTTATATTGAACATCGCAATTGGCTTCATTTTTCAAAAAAACGAAATCAATACCTTTGGAATAAATCTTGATAGTTAGGTTCATTTCCAAATTTAAATTTATTTTTAAAAGTAACTTTTTATTTACTACCATAAAATGCAAAATGACATTTTTGACTGGTTTCAAAAGTGGAAAACATAATAATTGATGACATTTTTACTTTCGACCCGAATGCAAACGTCGGTCTTTCGTCCTGGCTATGTCAATGGTCCGTTGATTTTGTAGGTCTTATAGTATCTTACTTTACTTTTCTGTGGTGATGAGCTTTCAAATGAATTCTATAGTATTTTACTCATCAAGTATATAGTAATGGCTATTATTATTCACGAGCTGCAGGTGGGTGACATAAACACCTAAGTGAATAATTGCCATTATATGCGAGTAGAATACTATATTTTGTTCACGACTATTTGATCATTTTAACATTTTACGTCTGCTTCTTCAAGTATAATGACGTACATTATTCACCAGTGAATAATACACAGGTAACATGACACGGATAAATAGGACCTATATTTTATATATTCATTGAGTACTGTCGAAGTGTCAAACAGTGATTTGTAAGATTAGTCTACTAGAGAACTGGATCAAACTGGATATAATTAAGTCAAAATTTTAATGTTCATTTCTGTTAGATTGGAATCTATGGAAAATTAATTATGGTTGTAAATAAAATATTATATAAACTGTTTGAGTTTGGATGTATTATTGAAAAAAACTGTCATATAGGTATACCTTATGTGACTAATTTAAAACACGGGTTTGACCTTCGCCGTCACGCTAGTGTTTAAAGTGCAAGAAGTCGAAAAGTCTTTTGTTTCTTAAACGTTACATCAAGTTTATTTTCTGTAATATACAATTAAAATTCCGTGATAATTTTGTAGTCTGTGTCATTTGATTTTTCTGTCTGTCTTCTTGTGAATATAATTAAAATAATATTATGATAATATAATTATGTTTTTTTCGGGCGTAAAAAAAGTATAGTAAGCACTTAATATACCTACCAACTTTTATTTCACATTTTATCAAGAATATGATCTTACTGTGAATGGGCTTTAAAAATTTGACAACACATTTTTTGCAGTCTTGAACTTCAAATTACAATTGATTGTCTAGTTGTCGAATTTTTTCGTAGTGTCAAATAGGGACCAAATTTTTTTTTGAAAACCTAATATTTCTTGATAACGGTAGCAGGAACGTGGAAATAAAAATACAAAAAACATTGCGGTTTAATTTCCCAATAAATTAACGAAGAAGGGTGGAAAGGTTTTAGTTAAAAATGTAAAGGAGGCTTAGAATTTTTTTTTGGCAACTACTAGTTTTCCAAGATTTA
Source organism: Galerucella calmariensis (assembly GCA_910591675.1). NCBI lineage: Eukaryota > Metazoa > Arthropoda > Insecta > Coleoptera > Chrysomelidae > Galerucella > Galerucella calmariensis. The sequence continues at coordinate 34,724 of CAJUYG010000389.1, read as the reverse complement.
CTACATATTAGAAATTTTAATCATACTCATTCAGAACTTTTTTTCTGTTTAAACAGTTGGACGGACTATTTGTATATATTACGAGTAGTGATAAATCTTATTAAATGCCCGTCGTTTTCTTTATTACAAACTGCCAATATTTTGATAGGTTTCTACTAAACACTAAAAATAACTTCTGGCAAGTGTGATACTATTTTCCGTTAAATATTTATAAGATTCTGAATATTCTTGAGTAAATTATTTGAAGCCGCGTACGTTAAAAATTTTTCTCGCTTATACTAAAAAAATCGTAAAGTCATATAATTAAGTAAAATATCCTATTAAGTCTTATTATTTTATATTTAACACAATTTTCAAATTATGTATTAAATACCTTTTTTCTTATCTTATCTCTTTATATAATTCTTTACATAGTAATGTTACCTCCTTCACCACAATTTTTTTAATTATTATTATATTTTAAAATGTATGTCCTTTCTTAGGCATTATCAAAAATATAAAATTTGATGCTATATGAAGTGTCCTTAAATTCCTTCTACATAACCAAAATATGGAACACAATCTTGACAGTAGTAGTTTCGGTAATATTTTTGATTCTAATTCAACACCGTGTGAAAAATACAGTTACAATAGCTTTTCTTTTTTAATTTTGTAATTAAATAAGTTTATTTTATTTTGGCCTTATAATTCAGAACAGTTTGCTGGCTCTTGCTAAATAGGTATATATGTGAAGAAATCCATGCACTGATTTTATTTTTGTGATAAAAAAACATTATGTAAAAATGTACTATGTAATATATTAGTTTTTTTTATGTACATAATTTTGTGAAGATTCCAATATGTCGTTTTATGATTTCTGTTTTGTTTTGGAAACGTTCCATGAAATATTTCAATGCATTTAAAGGTTGTTCTAGTATTTATAGAAAAATGATTCTACCGAATGTCATTCACAAAAGTATATATCTTTATATCCATTGTGAACTTTCTCTTATTTGTAAAAATTATTTAGAATTTAATTTCAAGTCTTTTTAAACGGTAACTATTTTATTCTTTGCGCATCGCTTCCTAGTAATGTTGTTTTTTATATCTAACACTGACCAATTTTGCCTAAAATTTTAACGGTGATTACCATGGGGGCTTGTGCTAAAACAGGAACGACGTAAGATATGATGTACGGATATTTGGGCTTGTTTATACTCAGATTTAAGATGTTATAGAACGCCAATCAAAAAAAGGTTTGATATTATTTTGATCTATTCAATTGATAGTTAGCAATGGGTAACAAGAAAGGTTGAATACATGGAGTTTTCGCCTTGCTTGCTGTATGTTAATATTTTATTATATATTTGTATCACGTTAATTGAAAATCATAGATGTTTTTGAAGAAGAGGACGTTACTTTTCTTATGACTTGCGTAGGTAATCTGAAAATATTCTTGGAATGCTATGATTGGTCCATTTTTAAATTAAAATAACTCCAAGCTAACATTGGAAACTAACAAAGACAAAAACTTTGATCCAAGTATCAAAAAAGTCCAAGTAGTTTTGACCCCTGACAATTTTGACCAATGCACATAGTATTGATTACATGCTAATTCTTAAAATCATACATAAGCGTAATTGAAGCACTAAATACGTTAACTTCACTTTGAACTATTTAAATATTTGATTAATATATGTTGCGGGGTACATTTTACGTTAGTATAAGCCTACCATTATTTTAAGAAAATTTTCGGGAGTCATTATGACAACCGTAATTACACCACGAAATTAGTAATTTCCTGCTTTTTTGCTTATAAACCTGTATAATTATATAACTAAAATAATTTTCCTCACATTTGAAGTTGAACAATGGTGACATTTGGTAAAGTGAATTGTACATAAACGTTTGTAATATATGTAGATGTTTCAGTTATAATTATAAATATTTGATCATAAGTACTACGTATATGTATATTATTTATTTGAAAAATTATAAGAAATATAGGTACCTGTGGAAGTGAATAATTGTGTTTCTATCCACTATGACTTCCTCATACTAATCTAAATCGTGACTTGTGTTGGAATTCAATTAGGAGATAACAAATTTAATTTCCATTTTTGGAAATAAAAACAAAAAAAATCTGTTCTTTTTATCAAACTTTGCTTAAAACAGAATATTATCTGGAATTCTACTATTTTATTGACCGTTTCATTTTATTTTCCAAATACATTTGATGATAATTAACTGAAATATATTTAAGAACAATTACTTATAAATACCGAGGACAAATAATGAAAAGATAATAAAAGAAAAACGTCGACCATGTGATTGGAATATAAAAAACAATGTGGGAACCTTATCATATAGACTAGAAAAAGTTAAAATAAGTCCATTCTACGTTCTTTTCGGTTCGCAAATGTTGTGATCACTGTGTGATTAAAATTGTATATGTCAGATATAAATAATTTTTTTAATAGATAGCGTGGAAAGAGCTGTTGAACGATCTTCAGTCATTGAATTCCTAAAAAATGTTTTAATTCGATTCAGTGTTGAAAAACATCGTTTGGCCTCTGGTGTTGTCATGGGAGTTATCACAATTTCTAATAATTTTCTAGTCTCCTTCAACGTATCTCCTAGATTGTTTTTTATTTAAAATTTTAGGAGAGGTAGTGCGCCATTTACTGTTCTGCAATCATTTCTTGAATAAATAACAGACAGTTCAGTTCGTCATCTTTCTTTATCAAGTGTGGGATAATAGGCGGAAGTGAGTTTGTCCTCGGAAAATTTACTGCAATAATCTCCAAGTGTTCCGAAAAGAAAAGTGATGCAACTACTAGATGCTCTTTAAAATGAAATTAATCTTTGCATAATCGAGAATCACAATCCACACCTCTAAAGCAGAAATCCAATTATCAAATCTGCTGTTATTTGGATGTTTGCGATTTTCTGAGTGTCTATTCACTAACAGTGAGAGCTCCTACGAGATTAAAAATTTATAGAGTGCGCATGCCAGCTCTCTCGAAATTGCAAATTATGATACGCATGCGCACTTCATAGATGGGTACTCTCGTAGGAGCTCTCACTGTTAGTGAATAGACACCCTGGTGGTGGCGACTCATTACTTATTATATATCTGATATTTCACTTATGATGTTATCAATATTATTTCGAACTTGTCTTATATTGCGTTCATAATTTCCCCAATTATTTGTTCATGACAGACTTTAAGCATGCACTTTTACAGATCACTTTGTATTTCTTTGTAAGTGCCTTTGAATACCGAAGAATTTTTCAGGTGCTCACTCAAAGTTGCAGCTAATTAAGCCCCCCAAGAGTCAATTCATGATTATTGATTTTTGATAAAATATATCGATTATTCGACGTTTTCATTATGTTTCTGTATATTTAACCAATAAGCCGAATCTAATTTAGCCATAATATTATTTGACCCTAGAAACGCAAATTCCATACAATTATATAAGTAGATGGCTTTTAGAATTTTTGTGATTTTTTAGTACTTTAGCAGTCGAGACAAAAAGTTGCGGAAAATCCTAAGGCTACTACCAATATTGATGTTCAGATATTGTTATGTGCAGCTTCTTCGCGCATACGACTGCAACTTCTAGACTCTAGTGGCTTCCTCCATAATGAAACGGAGTCTAACATCATGTTTGTATAATATGAAAGGAATACTAATTTTTCTTGTTCAGCTGGTATTTTATCTTCCTTGCAATTTATATAACTTTTTGTACCAGTTTATTTTATCGATACTCTCGTGGTCATTGAGAAAAAAATTAAGAGTTGTAACTTTCAAAAACTCACAGAACCTTTCAGTTGCACTCCCTGTTTTATGGTTCCTGCAAATTTATATTCCATTATTCCAGAACATAATTATAAAGACCATAAGCACGTTCAGTAATGAATATTAGAGTGTTTAATTTTTTTTGTCCTACCTGGACCCAAAGAAAAAATGAGTGTACTGCATTTGTAGAAATTTTATTTTGCTAGAAAGAATTTACTTTGAGCAAACGCTCTCCAATTAACAGTTTTTGAGTTGTAGAGCTGGAAAGATGAATGTTAATAGTAGTTGATACAAAATTTTTTGAAATTGGAAATTTTCAAACTTACAGTAAATATTATTTACAATAGACGCTGTTGAGTTATGAAATTGTTATTTGTAGACTATATTTTGTATTAAGTAAGAAAATATAAACTTCAATGTATAAATCATTAGAATTACTGAAAATACAATACAATACAATAGTAACATTAATGTTTGCAGTTTAGAGAAAATGGTTATTAACGTTCACCTTACCAGCTCTAAAACTAAAAATCTGTTGATCGGAAAGTGTTTGTTCAAAGGAACTTTTTTGTAGCAAGCTTAATTTTCTACAAAAGATTTATACTCGTTTTTTTATGAAAATTTACTTTATACCGGAAAATCGATTTGAACCCGAAAAAAAAATTTTCCTGTGCTATTTATATTAGAAATAGAATTTTTGAATGAGCCTAAATGACTTAAAATTTGTTTTCCCACGGAAATATATATTTTTTTAATCAGCTAGCACCTTAAAATGGAACACTTATGCCCAATTTCACCAACCATTTCCTAAAGTTAGGTAATACCTAAATCAAATTTTGGAATTGCTAAGTGAAATTTCCGTTTTACCACGCGCTAAGAATTACTTGAGAGTGACAATATTGGGTATTTTCTATCATGTTTAGGCGTTTCTTAGCGCATGGTGAAACGTAAATTCTATTTTGTCATTCCAATATCTGATTTAGGTATTACCTAAATTTAGGAAATGGTTGGTGAAATTGGGCATCAGTAAAAATACTATAAGTACTTCAAAATAATAACTTGTTGAATAGAGTACACGCATATTTCATATTTTGCTTTGATATTAATTTATAATAGTAAATATGATATCAAAAATTACTAATAATAGGAAATAAACCAGTTTCCATTGGAAATTACTCCCAAATTTTAAAATAAAATTCAAATTACAATGCACTTTCCGACCACAACCCGAGTATTTCCGAACGCTACCGATGATACGTCTGATGTCATATCTCTTGTGTTTAGGTACTTATGTCAATATGGCCGGTATTGCATTAAGTTATGTGTATACTTTGGCAAGTTTATCTGAAACCGTGGAAGGAATGCAGTCGAAAACATTCGACATTACCACATTTAACTATGAAAAAACTGAAGTGCTTACTATGTAGTGATAATAATTAGAAAAGGGTCTTTTTATTATCAACAATATTAAAAATATGATTAAACGTTAATTTTATAATGTACTTGTTTCCTTGGATTTATTCTATTAACATTATTTTTTCAATTTATGAATATTTAAAGATGAACACTTTTCCAAATATGTTATGGGCTTTTTGAAGCTCTGGCAGCGTTGTACGAAAACCATAATGATCACACCCTCCGAATTACATAATTGGTGATTTGTATCGACCAGCTGACTTCTTATTGGCAAGTGCGTGCGTGAGATCTTCCCTCTCACTTCGTCAGTTGACTGATATTGATTTATCCAGTGGCGTTGGTATTGTCAGTTACCTTTGTATTTTCAGTTTTACTTGGTAAAATAGGTACCGTACGCCATTTGTACGTTTGACAGATAGGCGCCATGTTTTTCCTCGCCTCTTACCGATCCCGTATAGCTTCAGATAAGCTTGCCAAACTATAGTTGTCTGTTTATATTGTATTTTAATCAACTATTTATTGCTTCATCGACGTAAAAATATCATTTATATGTTTGTTTGAGACCATTACGTGTTTGTGTGTGCTTTTTATTTCTAAAAGTCAACGTAAAGTGGAAAGTGGACATTAATATTCGATATTTCCGAGGATATTTTAAAACTTTTGGAAGAATACCTATATTTTATTTACTAGATCAGTGTTCAGCGACGATTCTTTCATATTTTGTGAGTAAAGATATGGATGGCGAAGGTTTTGTAAAAGCACAAACTGATAACTTGCCCAAAGTAAACTCATTTATGCTGCTTGAATTTATGGAGTCAAACAGCTGCTTTAATGCAGAGGAAATAAGAGGAGTTAAAGCATTATCGTAAGTACGATTTAAACTATGATTTATTTATATAATATATATACCAACATTATTTCGATGTGTGGTCGTAAGAAAATGATGTTTTTATGGTTGTTTCCTAGACATATAGGTACATAACCTCAAACTATTTAAGAATAAAAATTACCAGCATAGAAGTAGGTACTTACTTAGATTAAAATAGTCTTCACAAAAAAGTAATGCCCTTCTCTTAAGTGTATTTTTGCTTGCGCCACCAGGTAAAGTAACAAATATTTTGTCTGGAGTTTTAATAGACGTTGATTTACACACTGGAACAATGCAATACTTGGAATACAAAGTTTGGTGTGATTTGAATAAAAATAATTTCTTATCTCTAATTTCGTTTAATACTTTATTAGAAGTATAAACTATACATTTCTTTTTCGTAACCAATTTGGTCAAGTAGTTTCTTAATTTCCATGAGCATAGGCCAAGGACCGGATATTAGGCACAAGTTATCTTTGCTGGGAGAAGGAAGATGATCTAGAAGCATTTGTTTGCTTACATAACCCACACCGCAGCACCAATCTGAAATCGTTTAAATAGGTGATAGGTATAGTAGTTTACCTTACTAGTGCGGAAAAATCACTTCACGCACGTTTTAGGTACACTATTTTTTCTACTAGCTTGCGGAAAAAATCCAAAAGGGAACATAGAGAAACATTTATTATTAAATACATATCAACAAATTACAAATTAATTGTTATTATTTGACATTCATTTGATAAGGCTTTTACCATGGCCATTAAAAAATTATTGATACATCCGTTTCTTTTTATTGAAAATTATAGCAGAATTCTGATAAATTTATTTATTTTCCAATCATTTGATGAACTACAACCATACAAATGTATATTTTAAATATTCAAATGTCAGTATACTCCCCAAAAACTTAAAAACTCTTTCAACACTGAAATAAGTGCGAAAAAAGGGGAAGCTAGTAGAAAATAGTTATTTATGTATTATTAAGAGCGAAAAGTGATACATTATTGCTTGAGAGTAATGCGGAGCGCGGAAATTACTCGAAAGCAATAATGTCACGTTTTTACTCGTAATACATACAACATTTTTCATGCAATCACTTAATTGTAACTATTAAAAACAAATATAAAGTAGAATTCATAACAACTTTCAAAATCTGTCAGTTTAAATATGTCAATTCAAATATGTTTCAAACTTTTGTATCTGTCACTGTCAATACAATTGTGTTTGTAGTATCGGTTGTTATGGGCAACGAGCGTTTTGCCATTTTTTACGCTCGGCGCCTCAAGAAACGTCAACTTTTCGTTGTCAATGGCAAGCGAAAAAGCCTTCATTTCAACGTGACATTATTGCTTTCGAGTAATTACCGCGCTCCGCATTACTCTCAAGCAATAATGTATCACTTTTCGCTCTTAATACATAAATAATTATTGTAGTATCGGTTGTTATGGGCAACGAGCGTTTTGCCATTTCTTACGCTCGGCGAGCGTGAAGTAACTCTCCCCAAGAAACGTCAACTTTTCGTTGTCAATGGCAAGAGAAAAAGCCTACTTTTCAATAGGATTGTAGAAAAAATATTTTTTTCGCCCACCAGAAAACCAATCATTTGAACACTGAAAATAGGGCGGAATATGAGCTTTAGACCAACTCTAATAGATACACGAGCAAGCGTAGCGAAGCGAGAGCAGCTTATAGTCAGGGACTGTTAAAGCGTTTCCTACAACTGTTCGCCTACCAAATAAACCAAAAAATAGTAAAATATAACAAAAAACTTCATACTCTGACGTTTATTAAAAAATTCTTGTTAGTCGTCAAAGTAATCAAGTGATAGTGAAAAACTTCAAAAATTCATTTTTGTTATATTTTCCAATTCTTTGGTTTATTCGGTAGGCGAAGAACAGTTCTGTGTCACACATGCAGGAAACGCTTTGCTCATTCAATGTACGTCAGAAAAGTTCCATGAAAAATGATAAATTTTATATAAATCTACGAAAAATTCCAGGGTCGAAGTATTCACAGATATAAGCAACTACAAAAAATAGGCTAGAAAGTGAGAGGAATTCAGAGCTATAAATATTACGATTTATACTATGGAATAGTTTGAATGATATATTTTTTCAATTTTTTCAATTTGGTTTTTACTGTCCTTGTTTATGTTGGTTATTATCGACAAAGATATACATATTTTACAAAGTTTTCAAGATAATAATTTCAGTTACCTATTAGTTTACATCGAAATTTTGACCTAATGCTGATTTTAATATGTTTGGTACATTATATTTTATTCGCTCTCCATTATAATTGGGGCAAAATATTAGTTGTTTAAAATCTCGCAAAATTTTTGTGCCACCTCTCTTCTTTCCGATCAACTACACTAAAATGGATCTACCATTGGAAACAGATTTGAAAAAATACTTAACTTTTTTTACAAGTGTGCGGAAACTAATTACTATACATTGAATTGTAGAAAGTTGTGTATAAGTGTGGAATGTTACATTTCGCACAAGCTATATACACTATTTTTCCTACGACTACACGATAATTTCATGAATTAATGTTAAATAGCTAAATAACCATACAATAACCAGGTAGAGAGGATTAATCCTATTTTTTGTTTTTACTCAGAACAACTCTTGTCTCTCTCTTTCTTTCAAGTTCATATATGATCCTTGTCGTACTTGTGTGAGTCGTATGACGTATTAAAATATTTCGGAATCTGTATGTATACTGGCAATTGGAATAAACTGTTTTGCATGAATGGACAAAATATGGTACGTGCGGAAAGTGTCTTTTCCGCACCCGATTACTGGTTGTAATAACCAATCAGCATGTGGGTAAGTGTTACTTCTCTTAAGGGGTGAATGACTATATATTACCACATTTTAATACCTGTAGTATGTCACACCAAATATAGTGAGTTTTAAGCACTTACGTATTATGTATGTATCTAATACATATCGAATATAAGGTTAAAGGTTGCATGGACGCATGCTCAGCGGGCAAAACAACATGTAGTTACTGCGCATCCATGCAGCCCTGTGATGGGTAGAAGTAGGTATATTATCTATAGGGTAGAACGCTAGGACCTTGAACGAACAATACCTACTTCGTCCAATTTGGTAACCAGATGTAGAGGGTATCTGTCGCGTTCGCGCTTTTTTTAGTTTGGAGTGCAATAAACAAAAATATTTGGCGGTTTTTATCTCAATATTCCACCCATTTCACCCACGATCACACAGACCACTTGTGCCAGCCACTTTTGTTGTTTATACACCAAGACCAGGATAAAATAGTTGGTAAGTTATTGACTATTTTCTATTACTTTATTCAATTTATATTTATTAAAGTAACAGTTAAACTAGTTTGAAGTAATATTAGGTACTTATTTTAATACTAGTTTCATTATAGTTTGTAGTTTTGGGATCTTGTAAGCAGTATTTCTTTACAACCTGTTTATTTGCTGTTTATAAAGATAGTATACCTACCCACCTATTATTTATTAGTACATTAATCTACTAGTGAGATGTCTTATAAAGTTAGTAAACATTATAAAAATGCAACTAAAGAACTTCAGAGATTTGTTAGTAATAATCGAAAACAGTTGGTTGAAGATTCAAATCTGCCTTTTTGTCGTAATTTTTCTGTATCGTCCAATAATTTTAATAATGTCACAGAGACTTATTCACTTAAACGTATTTATTTCAGCTATTTTTCATTATCTTTCTAAGGTGCTGCTGTGAAATCTGCAGAGAAAATAAGGAGACGGAGCAATTATAGGTGGTTAAGAAGGGCACCGGCCAGGTCCAATGTACCAAATAGTAAATAGAAAATAGTAAAAATTTGTATATTATTTCAAAATAAATTAATTTTCAAGCTGTTTTTGAAGTTTTATATTTTAATCTAATCTAGTTTGGGCACATTCTAATGTGTGCTCTAATTTATAAGACAATACAGTTAAACCCACAATTAAGTGTCAAGGAAATTTTTTCGAATTCCTGCTACGACAGCAACGTTATTAACATTGTGACGGATAAACTCAAATTACAACAATATCGGCGTTGCTTAAAAGGAACTCAAGAAAAACTCCTTGAAACTCAATTGTGAGCTGTCTGCTCTGTACGTGTCTGAATGATACATACCAAGTACGTACTTCCGGTACGTACCAAGTACATACTACTGGTACGTACCAAGTACATACTACTGGTACGTACCAAGTACGTACTACTGGTACGTACCAAGTACGTACTACCGGTACGTACCAAGTGCGTACATTTTATTGGAAAATGTACGTATTAAATACGTATCATGTACGTACTTTGTACAGGAAAGTACGTACATAATACGTACCTTACATCTCATGAGTACGTATTGAATATGTATTATGTACGTACTTGTGCTGTCTGGGAAGTGGGAATGTCCGTCTGAATTCCAGTAAAAGAGGAAAGAGACAGACGAGCAATGGTTTTTCTGTCTTTGTCTGTGTATATACAGTGCTATTCAAAAGCCCCCTGCCCTCTCGCATCTTTTGAACGGCTACAATTACATTAATAAAATTTGGAGGGTGAAAATAAAGTGTCGTTAACTTCTCTACGAATGCTAACAGGTGACGTTATAGTATTAGAAAATTTGGAGGGTGAAAATAGTAATAGATGACGTCACAGTGCCACTCTGGCCAATAATTTTAAATAGGACCTTTTGGCAACTGATATCTCGTTTGAAAGGCATTGACATTGGCTACATAGCCATATTAGTTTTGTTTGGGTTTAAACTAATTTTGACGGATAAATTAAATAAATACCAAAATTATTATTTTACATTTAAATATTGAAGATTTTTCAGTCCGCCTCTGGTTAGTTGTCAAAAAAATTGACGTTTTTAATTTAATAGTATTTGTTGCATTGCAAAGTTTCTCTAAATAGCTTAAATTTTCAATTTTATTATTGTTGAACGAGACGTTTAGGAGTTTACACAGGCAAAATGGTACGTACTCAAGCCGACAAAGTAGCAGCTATCTTAATAATAGGTAAATCTAGAAAGAATCTCCATGAAGCGGAACGTTTATTTAATGAGAGATACCTAGATCGCCCTATCTCGAGAACTTATTTGAGGGAGCTTCTACACACGCTTGAAGCAACAGGTAGTGTTCAAGATGCCAAACGATCTGGTCGACCAGCATTTAGTGATGGTAAAAAAATTGATATAGTTGCTGAAATGGTAGTAAACCCTCCTTCCTCTTCAACTAAAGTTGTGTCTATCTCTGAAGTAAGTAAAAATACAGTACAGAGAGTGTTGGCTGAAAATAAATTTCATCCATACAAGTTAAAAATGGTGCACCACCTTTCAGATGACGACCCCGACAGAAGACTCGAATTCTGTGAATGTATGACAAATAAAATTAGTCAAAACCCACATTACACGTTTTAGTGACGAAAGTACTTTTTGCCTCAATGGAAATGTGGATACACAAAATTTAAGGTATTGATGTGACACAAATCACCTTTGTGTCACCTTTCGTGAACAACATACCCAATTTCCAGAAAAAGTCAATGTTTTGGCAGGTATTTTGGGAAACCACATAGTTGGTCCTGTCTTCCTAAATTCAAATTTAAGCGGTGGAGTGTATCTGGAGATGTTACAAAATGCAATTGAGCCGTTAATTCTTGAAATTCTGGAAGATAATCCAGATGAATTTGGCCATCTGGAATTAACATTTCAACAAGATGGTGCTCCTACACATTATTATGGTGCAGTAAGACGTTACCTGGATGAAGAATATCGAGGTAGATGGATCGGCCGGCGAGGTCCTATAGAATGGCCACCTCGGTCACAGATCTGACACCATTGGATTTTTTCTATGGGGGTACTTGAAATCCAAGGTTTATACTACGGCACCAGATAGCATTGGCGTTTTGAAAGAAAAAATTATTGAAGAATGCAATGCAATTTCAGCTGACACATTCGACCGAGTACGACAAGAGTTTACTAATAGGATTTATTACTGTCAGGAAGTAGACGGAGCACATTTCGAACACTTGCTATAAGAATCCATTGTTGATATTTGATTAATTAAATTTAAAAAAATAATTTCAATACTTTTGGTATTTATTTAATTTATCCGTCAAAATTAGCTTAAAACCAAACAAAATTAATATGGCCATAAAGCCAATCTCAATGCCTTTCAATCGAGATATCACTTGCCAAAAGGTCCTATTTAAAATTATTGGCCAGAGTGGCACTGTGACCTCATCTATTACTATTTTCACTTTCCAAATTTTATTAATGTAAGTGTAGCCGTTCTAAAGATACGAGGGGGGAGGGGACTTTTGATTAGCACTGTATAGCATACATGCTATTAGAGAAAGACAACATAAAACTCATACTTTCTATCTCCCTCGTATATGCTGACGGGTTCAAAGCTGGCTTGTTGCCTCTATTTGTAGTATCTCTATGACTATGTTAGTTTAAATGGATCATCCTGTATACTTTTTGCATTTTTTTCCTTGAGAATTACTGATCATTTTTCATGTGCTATATACCTAAATGCTATAATTTCGGTGTTATAGAGCTTCATACTCATTATCTTAGCCGAAATTAAAATAACAAATTTAGATCGCTATCACTCGCATCAAGAACTTTCCATTAAAATATAACGGCAGGGTTATATTTTAAATGAGGCGGTATTTTCGAAATTTCTCTCTCTTGTATGCTTATAACGAAAGCATCAATATAACCAGCCGTAATATCATGGGGACTAGATGAGGAAATCGAACTCCATGTATTTCAATTTCTGCTTATGGCAGAGGGCGCTAGTGTAAACCTCATACCGCATCTGACTGAACAATAACAGCCAATCATACAACTCGAGTTCATGCTGTTTTATTGGTTGCTAGCTCCAGTTCGCGGTTCATGTGTGAGGAAAGTGAGGTTAGGAAATTGTTTATTACCTCGTTTTTAATGATAATTAGCTGAATGTATTAATGTTTACTATCATGTCTTCTCTTTGTTATAAAATTTTAAAACACATTTGAAGGACCAGCACAGTTATAATAAGTACTTGGGTATATAGTAAGTATTTAAAAGAGACATTTGAAGAATAAAGAAGACACCTAGATCCAAGCTTACATGTTGGTTCGTTCAATTATAAAAAATAATTGCATGGTTGCATGCAACTGGTGCATTTCAAAATTGTATCGGAGACAATGTCAATATTTCGCAGCCCTCAGTGTCACGAATAATTGGAAGAGTTAGGCAGGAAGAAATACCATTGATGCAGAAGAAATTTTTGAAATTTGTGCATAATTTCACAGAGTCATTGGCTCTGTTTATTTTACGCATATGAAAATATTGTCTCCTAAAGTAATAGATGCAGAACTGTATCGCAAACGAAAAGGATACTCATCTTCAAATGTCCAAGAAGTGTGTGATGCATATTTAAAAATAAGGCGAATTATCACGTTCACTGGTTCTGTACACGATTAAACTATATCAAGTTGGTAATTTGACTCGTGTTAAATATGGCACAAATACAACAAAGAGCAGAGCCCAAATTGCCAGAGGAAATACTGTGGAGGTAGGTGGGGAGGTGTCTCGGAGTTTCTCAAACGAAGATTTGCCTGTTTGTCTGTGGGTTTAAGGTCGCACGCGGTTATAGTTGATTGTGCTGTATTACACCATTGATATTGGAGATTTTTTCGAGCATGTTCTTGATGAATATCTGCAAATTACTAGAAATACTTATGTTGCACACATTCGCCAACGCAACGTGAATATTTAGAAATGCATTATTGAAGGTTATTGCACCTGAAGATAAGTTTCAATCATTTCTGGTACTGCATTTCATTTGAAACAGAATTATCAAATTTATTTTTTTATATTAGCATTTCTAACTGAAGAAAAAACTTTTTGCATGAACGAAATAAAACTCCTGGATAAGGAGAACGAACTCATAGGTGAAAATTGACAAAAGCTGTCCTCAAAATCGTCCATCTAAGCAGTTTGTTTTTTCACATCGGCGTCGCGGAGTTGAACTTTTAAACCCATTTTAAAACAGAAACGACAAAAACCTTACTCAAAAAGTAAACATTACCTATGAAAAAAACTCAAATTGTCCAAGATCCCAGAGCGATAAGACATAACTTATTTTCAGATAGATGAAATGTTATGTTCTCAGTAGCATCTCGTGTGCTTTGAATACCTGTGCGTGTTTGTAAGGATAGCCTAAGGGTACCTGGGCTGGTATCAGGTGAGAAAAGTAACTAAAAGTAAGAGTTACTTTACTAAAGTAGGTAGTATCATAAGTGTCAGGCACTTTCCATGAACCAACACTTTTGTCAGACACTTTAAAGCTCCACAAGCTCCGTAAACGTATAGTATTCAGTATAGTTCGAATCTGTTGGAGCACATATAACTTAGTAATAGTTGCCTTGATAACATATTTGAAAGTCAGACATGTAAAAATAAATAGAGTTCATTTATTTTTTGTGGAGTTTTGAAGCGTCTTACAAAAGTTTTGGTCCATGGAAAGTGTCAGACACTTATGATACTACTCTAGAATATTATTCTTCACAACATATATAAAAATCAGATATTCAAATTTAAGTAAAGTAGGTAATTCTTATTTTTAGTTACCTTTCTCACCTGATACCTGCCCAGTGGTGGCATTCTGTTCACAATAGCGAGTAGTCTTGTCGATATACACATTCCGTTCACCAAATTTAGTTGTTTTGGAGCGACAAATAGTTCTAATTTTTGATACCCATAAGGTGCCACCTACGTATTTTCTATCTTTCCTTATCCAAATATCAATGTGAAATGTAAAATAGCAGGCGACGTCGCTCAAAAGCGATCGCTAGTTTATATGAACAGAATGTCACCCCAGGTGCCCTTAGGCTAGCTCCACAAACACACAGGTATTCAAAGCACACGAGATGCTACTGAGAACCTAACACTTCATCTATTTGAAAAAAAAGTTATGTATCATCGCTCTGGAATCTTACTAAAAAAATGGGGAATTGAAAATATATAAATTGTTAAAAATTAGGTATTTTAATAGTGGTTGGTAGTGCAAATTATTTAAAACGAAGGCGAGAATTGATTTTCATTTTATAAAAGCAGAGTTTATTCGGTTACCAAAAGTAATCAGAAATAATGTAGGAAAGAATATTAATTATGATGGACTAAAATAATATACCAGACTTGTGAGAGGTCTATAAAAAGCATAATTGCACCCATAATACTTTTGTACTATACTGGAGAACTGAGGCAACGTTTTTGTAGTTCATTCTTTGTTATTTTTAGATTATTATTATTGCAGTATGCCTAGCCATTACCGGAGCAATGTCATCCACACCAACGGCGGCTACCGAAGCCCTCCTGCAACTAACTACACTCCACATTCACTTGGAGAAGGAAGCCAGGAGAGCGAATGCTATCAGTGGAGAGGCAAATAAATGGAGAGACTCTGAGGGATCACTCAGGATTGATGAGGGAAATACAAAATCACCACATTCTTGGGATGCCCTCGGATCTTTCTGTCATAAAACTTCACGTAGACAAACCCTTTAAGGTCCTCATTCCCACGAGAGACCAATGGGATAGCGAAGAAATCTCCTTCCTAGAAACGGACTACGTGATTTACACTGACGGATCCAAAACCGGAAACGGGGCTAGAGCGGCGGTCTTCAGCAGGAAACCCAGAGTTGAAATCACAGCCAGCCTGGGCAGGTACGCTACCGTCTTTCAGGCTGAAGTATATGCCATTAAACTGGCTGCAAGAGAACTGATGAATCAACCTGTAGTGAAAAAAAACATACACATCCTGTCAGATAGCCAGGCTGCTCTTGAAGCACTGAGCTCGAACAGGATGAAATCTAAGATGGTATAATAACTGTCTACAATCCCTTGAAATACTAGGCAAGGAAAACAGAGTCATTTTGACCTGGGTGCCGGCGCATCGAGGAGTGGAGGGCAATGAGGAGGCCGACACTCTGGCAAAAAAGGGATCAGACACTTTATTTATCGGACCTGAACCATTTTTTGGCGTTGCGGAAAGCACTGCTAGATTAGCCATAGCTGGGCGGAGAGGAAAACCTACACGTACTGGGCAGACACAGCGGGGATCTCTCACTCGAAGGCGTTCATATACTACCCTTCGAGTACAAAAAATAAGCAGATCCTGGAATGGAGAAGAACAAACCTACGCATTCTGTCGATACTGCTTACAGAAAATTGTCGACTAAATTATCACCTAAAGAAGATGAGTCTGCTTCAGACCTAGCACTGTCAGTTCTGTAAATTGGAGGACGAAACTGCGGAGACATACTATGCTCATGCCCAGCCTTGTGCAGGGTAAGGTATACTATATTCGGTCTTAGTACCTTAGTGTCGAACGACTTCAAAAAAGTATCACCAAATACAACCATGGAATTCGTCAGAAGAACAGGCTTGTGGGGTGAACTGTAATCCCTAGGGGTGAGCCACAATAGACCTAAAGAAGGTCACAGTGGAGGTGGCGAGAAGGCCCCACTCACATAGAACCTAACCTTACCTTTTGCTGATCAAACATTATCCACTAATTAGGCATTCCAATGACCTGTCAAAACAAATTCAATATGGCGGCTGGGGGCAAATAGTATGTTGGTGTTATATTATTGTGCTGTTGAAAAGTTTATTTAAATTTTGTGGGATTGTTGTTTTTGTGCCTTTTTATATTATTTAGGACTTATAGTGGTATTATTACATTTTAATACGAAAAAATGCCAACTACGTGCCTTGTGGTTGGTTGTGTAAGTCGTTCCAACAGGGATGCTGTAAAATTTTTTTCAGTGCCAGCGGTTTTAAGCCACAGATTTGTTAGCTTCATTCGATATCTGTAAACAAATATTTCACTTCACATCTAGAAAACAAACAAATTGGATTTTCAGCTTACCTCTTGCCAATATCTGGATTTTGCAGCAATAATGTCTTTAAATAATCACTCTGCATCTTAAAAAGTCTATCAACAATCACAAATTCACACAACTTTGGAGATAATGCCGTTTAAACAATTTATTCACCACGTACTAAATGCTTTCTTATGGCACTTAAGACAGTTGTTTGCCAGCAGACGCCATATTGGGTCACGTGATTTGGAATGCCTAATTCATTCATATTTCCTAACCTCACTTACTTCACACGTGAACCGCGAATTGTCAAAAGAGAGCAACCTGCAATAAAATTAAACAGCATGAACTCGAGATTAATGATTGGCGGTTATTGTACTGCCATCAGACGGGTACGGGTTTTAAATCACAATTTTTTAAAGTGAAGCTGAAGTTTGATTAACACTTACGTTACAGATTCAGTTACCGTCACATCGTTGCCTTAGGGTGTCCAGTCGTTTTTTTAACGTTGTCATGTCTTGTCTGGTTAAGTTGTGAATACCAACTGATACCAAACGGAGCCGTGACGGACAGTTATCTAAGCGATACTACTATTTGATATTTCTGAATAATGGTGTTAAACTGCTACAATAACAACTTTGACTTGGCATTTTAATAAATTAGTATTGCTGGTGTTTATTGGAAGGCACAATTGATCGAGTTAGAACGCATTGAGATTTCAATGATCTTAGGATAATATGGAAATATGCGTAAGGCTCAACAAGAAACTTGTAATATCTAATAATATCTAATTTGGCAGCTCGCCTTTGAAATTTATTGAATTTAAAATTGTGGTGGATAATTTTTTTGATCAAAATTGATTGAAGAAGAAACTTCAGATTTGTACATTCTACATAAGTTAGTTAAATGTGTTTTTCAAATTATATGCAAGGCACACCAGTGTCCAGGAATAATCGTTGTTTTTTTTGCTGTGATTATTATTTTGAGAAGAATGAATAACAGCATTTTTTAATTAACTATTTTCAGGTATGTACCTTAATATTTCAAAGCATGACGGAGTGTTATTATTATTTCTACACAAAAAAGGTGAAAAATTGTCACCTCCTCTCTGCTCCATTTTGCGATCATCACTGATCTTTTTTCAGCTTTCGGCTTTCGAGTAGTATCTAATTAACTTCCAGGTATATTTCGAGGTATATTTTTAAAGTAGGTACTGCGTCGGCTTTTAAATGATGAGCATTCTTTGGTGAGTAATTCAAAAGCCTTTGTTGCGGAGGCATTTCAAAATACTCCTCTTCAAAATGTATTGAGCAAATCGTTGCGGAAATGTGTACATGCTATATTCCAGATTTTGAACTGAGCTTATTATGCCCAATCACTCCCCATCTGATTTACTCTTGGGCAAAATAATAAACAATAATAAATTCAGATCCTAACTTAAATCAGGTAGACAAAGTTGAAATTTAAACCAGAAGTTTGTTAGTGACTTTCAAGCAGTTGCAATAAACAATCGGATTATAGGTAGGTACCTTTATTATGCTAGATGTAATATAAATACTTCCACTGGTATTTTATTATTTAAAGCAGCAATTTAAAGAATTTCCGAACGATTGTACGAGAAACCCCTAGTTAAACCAATTCAAAGATCTGTAATAATAAAATAATTTCTTTTAAAACATATAATATACGCCAGTTTTGTTGATGATCTACTGAAAAAGATTACCTGTTTTTTGGAAAAAAGCAGTACTTAATAAAATTTAATTTGTGAAGAACGGACCCATTATTTTATTGAATAATTTTGAACATCAATAACACCACAAGCTATAAGAACAATATTATCTACTTTTTTAAATAAATTTGAATTAATACAAGCGTGTGGTTTTCAATAACCCTCTCAATATGGATTCACAACGTATTTTATAAGGTAATTTATTACTGATTGAGGAAAAATGAAATCCTAAAACTACACAAACAAAGTATGTTGACTTATCAGTGAATGCTTTGAGTCTTTTCATGCTTTTCTGCCATTCCATTTTTTTGCATCCTTATTAATAAAAATAAATGTTTTGTTAGATGTTTTAATCGTAGTACTTTTACGTTCTGGAACCGCACAATATTTATAGCTTTTTATACTCTGGTTCTGGTCCATTGTGTCGAATAGTTTAAATTATTTCTAAACGTTTTTATTTCACAAACATAACACTGTTTAGAGTTTGCCTGAATAAAAAAAAAACGAGCTTGCTAAAACGTATAATAAAAAATAATGAGCATACCTATAGGCAAGCAAAGTACTGTTACTAGCTAAGTAGTCATCTAACCGAAAACCGATCGGCGCGGTATCCGCTCTCTGAACGAGAGATTTCATATGCGATGACGTCACGCCTGAAATTCAGAGAGGAGCGCTGTTTAATGTTTATAATTTTCTTAGGCTACTTAGGAGTCTCGCTGACTTCTAATTTTTTGTACAGAGCCTCAAAATGATGTGCTCTTCCTAATAGTGAAATAAAAAAAAAATGTAAATGAGCCCATTCTAGCCTTATACCATTTTTTAAATGTACCTTATCTTCTCTCCGGCAAGCGATTACCCATTATTTGCCAAATCTTCTTTCTTTTTAAAAGTGAAGTATTTTATACTAGCACCTTTAGTACCTACTTTGATTACAGTTTTTACACTTAGCTACTGCACAATTCGGCATTGTATATTAAACACACACCCACATAAAACTGAGAAAACACAATACAAATAACAAAGGTAGATGTCTTAGTATACTCAAAATATTAAAATATTCTCTCTTCAAATGGAAATAACAGAATGCATTAGCAAGTCAAATAGTGGGTCTCATTTCTCGAATGTGACGTCACTGCGCGTGTCGGACGCAATTGGCACCAATAGTAGCAAATCGCGTATATGTGTATCGTGAACGAAACTGGTTCACTGAAAGATTTATCCAATCAACTCAAAACAAATCTTTAGATGTTTGTGTTGGCTAGAAGACGGTCCACACTTTAGACTATACAAATATCCAGGGTACCTAAGTAATAATACGTTAGGCAATAAGGCCACTTTTTTATGAATGGAAACGTAAATTGTAGATACTGGGCACGTAAGAAAACTCGTTGAATGCGTAAACTCCGTACCCAATATACACAATTGGCTCTGTTACCCCAATGTCAAGAAAGTATTTTCAATTTTCAATCACATTTTAATGTAGAAATTTAATTATTCGAAAATTTCAGACAATAACAATATCCCAAACGACAATATTTCGCTGCAACAAGATGGTGCTCCAGATCACTTTGCGCGTGTGAGGCTTTGATGTGCTTCCCAGAAGATAGATTGAAAGGCGTGGTTTTATCGAATGGCCCCGCGACCACCCCTTTATATTATATCCTGTGAGGTATCTTAAGAAGCATCGTTTATATTGCTTATAAAACAAAACCTGCCAATACTCAAAAATTAAAAGATAGGATTACCACAGATAATAAGATTTAAGCAGCCAGAGATGTTGCAAAACGCATTTCTACGTTTTAAAAATCGAAATAAACAGACAAGATTATAAGCATCTGCTGCAATCGCCTAAACTGTATATTTTCTAAACTTCCTAATTTTCATACTAGTCAAATGTGGACGTACCTCTAACATGGAACAAACATTTAAATATGTGTCCCCAGTTGCTGTAGGTTTTCTTCACCATGATTTGGATCAAACTTCCACTGCATCAGTTTTCGTTAAACTATTTACTAATTTTGAAATTTTGAAAAATTGTGTAACAAACTTTCTCTTTTTTTGAATGGTGGTAAAATATATCCACCTGGTTCAGGTTTCTCTAGAGTGTGCCAAATTTTCAGTCGACCGCAGAGTTTTTCCTTCAACTCGTCCAATTCCTCAGTTCGTAGAATATCTTTTTGTTCCTTAGATGCATAAATGAGAGAACATTCGGTTTTATCTTCAGGATCCGCTGCTATAGTCCTTAATATTTGCAAAGCAGGAGTGAATCCAACGCCACCTGAAAAAATAAAAATGCAATACATCAATCGTTAGACTATAAACAATAGATTTCAGAATGGGAAACTCACCCGCTATTAAACCCAATTTTTTGATGTTTAATGCTAGAGGTAAACCTTTTTTCGTCTTAAAGATGAATTTTCCTCCACCTTCATAAGTAACATTTCCTTCCGGACCTGATATTTGTACAGTATCACCTACGTTAAGACCATTTAGATATTGAGTAAACTTCCCTCCTGCCGGGAATTTTGGATGAACATTTTTAAAATATATCTGAAACGTATAGAATGATTGTAGATTTAGAGCTTTCGGTTTATTTTCCATGAAAATGTTTCAAGTAAATTTAGATAGAGATCTATGTTGGCTTTATTACCTTTATTATAAACTCGACGTATCCTTTAGTGGCTGATGGAGATGTTGGGGTGAAAAATCTTGTTAGATATTCTTCTCCGACTTTAGAATGTAACAAACAATGGTTACCACTTCCATGACCTATAAGTATAAGGTATTAATGGAAGACTTGGTTCTATACGTTATCAGTAAGATCTGGTATGGCTAACAATCAATGGTATTTCTGGGAAACTGGGACCAACTGAGATCTGAAGTTTGCATAAGTCGCAGTAAAACTGCCATAGTTGGGACAGGTGTCCAAATAGAATACTGGTGCTTGATTGGACTCCTCAAAAAGCTGAAACTAGTGGAGCAAGAAGACTACAGGTTCTTTGAAATAAAAGGAGAAACAATCACATACTTGCAGAGCACAGGAAACAGCACCAGGGAGACAACTGAATAGATTTGCCTAAGCTGAAGCCTACGGATATAATATAATTTCCATGTATGAGACTTTCCTTAACAACTGGGACAAAGGGGGCGCATAATAGATCATTTATTAGGATACCTGGTGGAAAATAATGGATAATTGCTTACCTAGAATCATATTTTCCTCGGGCAATTGGAATCTGAAACTTCTCACATCGTGATTGAGATTATTTTTGTCGCTTAATGTAACATCGTATTTACATGAGGAATCTACTAATAATTTTTTTACACTGTCTAAAATAAATAGGAACATCATACTATATTTTAAATAAATAGCATTTGATTATTTTATAAAAACGTGCTTTGAACTCATTAATATTTAAATCTGTATATAAATTGTATTATACCATACTTGCTTTGTCACAGGCGCTGTCACAAAATTTTCTTACGAAGTAAATCATTACAAATTTTAAACTTTTTGTAAATTGACATAAAAATGTGACATTTTACAATTCTCTTCCGTTTTTTTAACGATCGAAAAAAAGAAAAACATCTCCAATGGGGTGAACTACTACTTCAATGAATTAAGTTATTAATTCATTTACTCTATGATCCTTGAGTTCATTATATTGATGAACAGTAGTCATTAATTTAAAGAATGAGTTCCATCCTTAGAACATATAACAGACAGGAAGGAGCATTTACCAAATAAGTTTGCGTCCCCAAAACAGTCTAACCTATAGAAGTGAAAGTTTATAGGATGACCCTGAATACAAAAATGAGGTTTCAAACCCATCCACCTGAAGCGCTAGTTGCAATTGAGTTGTCGAAGCGGGCCTGGCAGCTGAGGCCTTTAGCACGAAAAGAAGAAAAGATTTTAAAATTCATCATAACTGTCATATAGTTGTCACCATTGTCTTTTATAGATTGTTTCCTTTTGCCATTTGCTGCTGTTATTTGTGTTTTAATTAGGTACTGTAAGTGTTATCAAGTGTGATAATTCATAATATTATTATAACTTTATAATGGTTGGTGTGAAAGTGTTGCGTTCTTGGGTGTACAAACATTACATTAAAACGACATAGGTTTCCCAAACATGACCCTTTGTTGTTGAATGAGTGGGTTGCCTTTATTCGCAATTCAAAACTAAAAGAATCAAGCGCTGAGCAGATTTATAAATCCTACAAAGTTTGCAACAGGCATTTTGAACCACAATATGTTGTTATTGGGACAAAAAGGGGCCTCACTCGCAAAGTTGTTCCTACAATCCTTTCAGGATTGGTCAAAAAGAAATATTATCACTCTTATCACTCTTAGGTATTACTTAGCGCGTGGTAAAATGTAAATTGCATTTAGGAATTCCTAAATTCGTCTTAGGTATTACCTGACTTTAGGAAATGGTTAGTGAAATCGGGCATTAGTTATCAAAATAAACAAACTTCCATTAAAAAAACACTATGAAATAGTTCTGAACCCATCCACTGCGATTGCTGAAATTCTTCTTCCATTAGTCTGTTTTTCGGCCTCTGCTGCCTTGCCTATTTCGACAACTAAATTGCAACTAGCGCTTCAGGGTTTGACACCTCATTTTTTCATTCTAGGTATTTAATCCTATTAGACTTTCACTTCTATAGGTTAGACTGTTTTGTGTTTGCGTCCAAATTCGCGAAAACGAGCAAAACTGGAATGGGGAAAACAAACCAAATCGCCATTACAGTACGTGTATTGAAACAAATGGGGGTTAGCCACAGATTATCTGGGTTAGCATTATTTTCCCCATTCCACTGACAGCTTTGACATAAACTGCAGCGCCCACTATCGGAAAAATTTTCGCGAATAGGAGGTTGCAAATGGCGAATAGTCGTTTCCGTTTTGACAGGGGCGTACTGTTTGTAAAGGGTATGGGATATGTGAAAATTTAAGATTGTAGCTTATTGAAATGTATTAAATATAAAACTATAAGCTGTCCTATGTCCTATGTCCTATACAAACAATATTGTCTAGGAGCAATGAAAATACGAATATAGAATAATACTTCTGATAATACTTTCGCTTAAACTTATTTTCACCAAAAAACTACATAAACAAGGCATGTTCTTTTATTCACCGGTAGATCCACCAATCGACCAACTGCGTTTTTATATTCATTGGTTGATTGTAGATTGTATCAGAATAATATAGTTGATAGTTTTGAATCCTTTTTTCCGACTAATTATAACCATTTTCACAAAATTTTAACAAATGCTGCTAATTTAGCAATTCCCAAAATCAAAGGGTATGGAAATAAGGGTAATGTTTGGTGGGACGCTGAATGTTCTGACTTATATAAAAAAAAAAGATTATCCTTTAAGGAATATAGACAAAACATCAATTTGGAATCTTATTTGGTGTATAAAGAAATACAAGCTAGGTGTCATAGATTACTAAAATTAAAAAAAAAGAATAGCTTCATGAAGTTTTGCAATGCTCTCTCTCCTGATCAACCTATAGGACAGGTTTGGCGGTCAGTCAAAAGGTTTACAATTAGCTTTCAGCCGCAAAAGCATTCATGGCCTCCTCAAAATAATATAGCTAATGAATTGTTGAATCATCTGTCAGGAGTGGGAAGGGCCGCTCAAACCAAACAATTACTTGAAACAGAAGGGGAGTCGTCAGCAGAATTTAGCTTGGATGAACTATATGTCACTCTTAGATCAAAAAAAGATACCTGTCCAGGTATAGATAATATTGCTTATTCAATGATAAAAAGCTTCCAGCAATAGCATCTCAGTTTCTTGTTGATCTATTTAATAATATTTTGAAAGGTATAATTGACATACCCCCGCAGCGGAAACAGCAGTTAATTGTTCCCATATTAAAGCCCAATAAAGACCCAGTAGATTTTAGATCTTATAGACCTATTAACATGTCTAATTGCTGCTGCAAGATTTTTGAAAGTTTAATTAAAAATAGATTAGAATGGTTGTTTGAAAATAAATTAATTTTACATGATGCCCAAGCAGGCTTCAGACGTAATAAGGGGATTTATGAAAATCTGGCAATCATATCCTGTGAAGCTGCTTCACAAATTTCAAATAAAAATAAAATGTTAGGTGTCCTGATAGATGTTGCTTCTGCCTACGACAATGTCGACATTGAAATGCTTCACTCTAAACTAAAACAATATAAAGTTCCTTTTGATATCTGTAATATCATAGTAAAATTGTATTTTAATAGAGAGATTTGGGTTAAGGATATACCTAGGGGAACACTAGCTGGACCAGCCATAACAAGTAAAGGCATTCCACAGGATCCCCCCTTTCCCCTCTACTTTTCAATATTTATGTAAACTCGCTTATTGAGATAATCCCACCGGATGTCTCCTTAATACAATTCGCAGATGATATTCTGTTACTCCATAAGGGGAATGATATTGTAAATATGTCTTTTTGCATAAACAGGTCCTTGGTAGAAATTAAACAATGGATGGACTACCACAAATTGAGCATTAGTGCTCATAAATCTGAAGCTATTTTATTCCAAAAGAGCAATAAGTCAGTTGCACGCCCTAACATAATATATAATAATGAAGTTGTGGAATGGGTTAATTCCATGACATATCTGGGGGTCAACTTTGACCATAGGTTATCTTGGAAAAGTCATATTGATAAAATCAAAAACAAAGCCATCAAAGCAATTAACATATTGAGTTACATTGCAAAAACTTGGTGGGGGTCTCACTCACTCATGTTGACATTCTACAAAGCCTTGGTACGTAGCCACTTGGACTTTGGGTCAATAATCTTCTCATGGGGGGTTTGCAAAACAGATTTGGAGAAGCTGGATAGAGTACAGTATCAGGCTATTAGACTTAGTTTAGGATTAATGAAATCCACCCCCATAAATATAATATTATCAGAGGCTGGAGAATGGGATGTAGGTCATCGCAGGACTTGGTTGGCTACAAAGTTTTTATTAAAAAATGCTTCCCTCACGAATAGCAAAGTATATAATCTAGTTTCCGATTTCTACATTGATTATAATGATAAAATTAACATATGGGAGAGAAAGGTTACTCCTCCATTGATAAAGGCCTTTGACATTGTGTCTGTTATTGCTGGCAGATTATTGAAACACACTAAATTACCTTGCTATTCATTCTCATTGGAATCTCAATATTTAAGTACTAAAGTAATAGATTTGAAATTGGAGAAGGACAAAATGAATGAATGGGAATTTGTCCAAAAAGTTTCAAATAAATGGGGTGATTCTGTTTACAAAATATTCACAGATGCGTCAAAATCTCAAGAAGGTAGAGTGGGTTTCGGGGTTTACTCCAAAGAGGCAAAGATCTCAGTATCTATGGGTTGCCCAAATGAATTTAGCATTTGCACAGCGGAAGTATACGCCATATATACTGCCTTAAAACTTATAGACACGTTACAACTGAACAATTGCATTATTTTCTCAGATTCCCTCAGTGCATTAAATAGAATTACGTTTCAGGGACTATCTGGCAAGACAGACCAAATTACCTTGCTAACGAAGGAAATTCTATGGACAGCTCACGCCAGGCAACGAGACATAGAATTTGTCTGGATTCCAAGTCACACCGATATAACAGGTAATGATACTGCTGATAAATTAGCTAATGATGGAAGAGACTACAAACCTACCTTCTCCAAAGTCGACTATAGAGAATTCATACCGTATCTTAAGAATAACTTATGGATTTCCTGGGAGAGGAAATGGAGAAGTATGTCCGTATGTAGAGGGAATTTTTATGCCAGTATCCATTATAATCCATATAGAAGGCCATGGTTTCAATTTCTTAAAAACAGTTCGAGAGCCTTCGTCACTGTGATGTGCAGACTTCGAAGCGGGCATTGCTGCTCCCCAGTGCACCTACATCGTATTGGAGTGAAGGAAGATCCTTATTGCACCTGTGGTAAAGAGGGGGATGTCAATCATATATTCCTAGACTGTGAAGTGAATAATTTTAGATGTAGCAATTTGTATAAAGTCTTGCTTGGCAGTATTAACACCGGTCCTGTTTCCATAAATAACATTATACACTCCACATGCTTAACCTCTATGCGAGCTTTAATGGACTTCTTAGTGTGCAGCAACTTGAAATTATAATTCCTGCATTTATAATTGGTTTGTTCTAAATTTCCAGTGGAATACATTAAATTAACAAATATTCGTATTTTCCAACAAAAAAGAAGTGATGTCCTCATCACGACACTGGGTGCATGGTAATACCGAGCCCAACAAAATTGGAGAAGAAGAAGAAGAAAAAGAAATGGCGCGTTCATTTATTACTGTTGCATCAAACAAAATTGCAAACCACTCCACCGTTGTATCGAGGTGGTGGATAACTGGTGTTGGTTCACAAAATGACAGCTTAACCTCAAAAAACTAAAGATTTTCTGAAGCAGTCAAAGAAATGGACAAATTAATAGAAATAAATTTAAAATGTGGTAACAAGGTATTGACGGCACTATTAACAGCGTCAGAGATTGGAAAAATTTCAAGTGGAACTATTAGATGAACTGCTAATAACAACAATCAACTTAGAAATAGATTGTCAGTGGTCAGATGATTTAAGTAACAACTGCGTTTTTATATGTGCCACTGATGACTCCAACATGTCGTTGCAGCGGAGACTGACATCATCCAACCAATGGTGAATGAATAATGTAAAGAAAACGTGCCTACAATCTACGTCAGTAAACGTCAACTTCACAAATGAGTCGTGTTGCAAATGGCGACCTCCGTCGCATTTTCTTATACAGCTAATGAGTGACAAGAGTCATTCCTGTCTGTTTTATGTTCTAAGGTTCCATCATTGATATGTTAATTGTATTTTATCTAATTCCGCTATCAAATGTGACACTTTAAGTCACTCCTTGACGTTAGGTAACGTCACATTTTTCATAACCTTCATATATCAGTTATGAAAAGTAGTTATGTAAAAACTTCACGTAACTGTTTAAGGGTGAAATTCATAGTCGACACTTAAGGGTCACTCATACTTCACTAATCCTTATTGTATGCAGAGACACTTGACAGGCGAAAAGTGAGGTTGAGTTTGAGGGTGAAATTCATAGTCGACACTTGAGGGTCACTCATACTTCACTCATACTTATTGTACGCAGAGACACTTGACAGGCGAAAAGTGAGGTTGAGATTGAGTGTAACTTGAGTGAAATATGAGTACAGATTCCAGTTCCCTTGAGTGAAGATTTCTAACCTATAAACCACGTTTGTACCTTACACTGTCATTTTTCGATATCAAAATTTTGTTTGGTTGTTATTTGTCTGTTATAGTTTCAAATTTTTGAAGGAAATTAGTATGATGGATGATTTTATTGATTTTGTAAATTATATAGATGATGATGCTTACGCTTATCGTTTACCTAGGTTAGTAATCACATTGCGAGGTGATAAAAAGCGAAATTATTAAATTAATACATTTTTTATATGAAACCATGCTTTCCGCTTGAATTAAACTCGTGTGCCAGTAACACCCATGCCTTTTCCTTTCCAGCTAAGCTAGCACAATCAGTTTTTTTATTTTCTATAAAAGAATATTTACGAACCAGCTCACTTAAGGCTAGTTTTTCGCTAGACGGAAAGAGTTTTCTTTTGTTTTCTATTTTCCTAAGAAATAATATCTACTACAAAAATTAAAATGAGAATCTAAAATTATCTACCTATTAAATAACTAGCTTGAGAAATAAACTTACGCGGCAAATAAGAAATATGTATGAACAGTAAAGAACTAAGCTGATAATAAAATACTTGCAGAGGGCTAATACACGAACTGAACACAACACAAATTCGAATATGAATGCCATGCAACAGATGTCAGATGAACGTTAAAGGACGATCACAGATCACAATTGTTAACCAAACGCAACCAAAAGTTCCTAATAATAACATTGATGCCAAACTTTCTCCACTCAAATTGAAGTATTACTTGAGTAATGACTGTGGATAGGAAAAGGCGCCTCGAGCCAAACTCAAACTAAGTTGAGTTTGAGTATGGGTCGACTACGAATTTCACCCTAAGTTTCAACATAGAGATACTACATGAGTTTCAAAGAATAATTCATTAATTAGGTAGGTACTGTCAAAACTGACAATTATTTCATTATTTAAACTGAAAATTTTTTGATAGTTCCAAGAACCAATCAAATTTCCTCATTCTTTATCACATGAACAATTTCACCCAATCATGTCAACATTACACTGATAACAGACCATGGGCTGTTTTCTCGTTGCTATGAACACATACCTATTGATTTATTTCGATTTTGAAGTTTAAAATATTCAATATTTTTAAATGTCACGATTCGATTGTAATCCTATAATTGGTAAAAAATTTTCTATCCGAATAACCCTCGGCCTACAAGCATGTTGCTTGTAGGCAACAGACCTCCGCCTACGGCGTCGGTCTGTTTCCAAGCAACAAGCTTTCGAAATCAGTCATAAAATTTTTTCGAACAATTATCAATGTCCTTGGGTTATTACTACTGACACTTAACCCATAATTTTAATTCAATGGTATTTTAAGATTTATAAACATTGAAAAAATAGTATATTAAAGTATAAGTGGTGCTCTATTCCGAGCACTCCGGCTTCGCCGTCGTGCTCGAAAAATCGCGCGTGTTTTAAAGACCAGTTATCCACGAATACTTTACGCTTTTTTTTTAATTGGTGCACTTTAAAATTATAAATACTGGTCGATAACTACTACAACAACAAGAAATGAAAATCATGAATGTAATTAAGAACTAAATGTCAAATGGTTGAATTCGTGATGTATATGATGTATACCTTGCGTTGTCATGGAAATTAGAAAAGCATAAACTAATTTGTATTTTGATGGAAATTCGTTATTGAGTTCTGTGAATAAAAAATAAAAAACATTATTGTAGTTTGATTCCCAGAAGAATAAGAGAAAAGAGAATAAGTAATGCCACAAGGAACTTACAGAAGATATCAATAGTATTATTTTAAATACCATTTCCTAAGATTTGAAAAATCGAAATATTAATATTTCAAACAATAACAACGGCACTTTCCATTTTAATTTAAAAATTTGACATAGTTAAATATTGTGCGAATGAAAGCTTTGACGTTACAAACTACTCCTGTCAGATCAATGATGGAAAAATTGTCATTTAAACATGATTTAGACCATAGATTTAGACTTCGTTTCTCGAGTTGTTGATGTTGCCACGGTAACTTTAAAACACGCGCGTGCTAAAAAGTTTGATTTAAACACGCTGAGGCGTGCTTTAAATAGGTAAAATGGTTCACCAATAAAAAAAACATTATTAAGGACACAGTTATTAAAGGTAAGTTGGTTTTCTGGGTGAATACTTCATAGTAACAAAACTTCTAACACCATTTTAATCCACTTTAATATTACCATTGTAATTGAAGATTTTATTAAATATTATAAAAGCTCGGAATTAGATAAAACGTTGTACGTACACACGTTATGAAGAGAGCCACATTGTTCAACTCGCGTAATTTGCAGAACACGCTAGCGCTCGTTTTGGCAAATATTACGCTTGTTGAACAATATCGCTCTTTTCATAACTAGTTACGTAAATAACGAATCAGTAGTAATACTATAGGTACTTCAAAATAATCATTCTGTCAAACTGACACTCTTTGTAATTATGCAGGAAGTTTGAGGTGTATAACCGTATTTATTTTGAAGTACGTATTGTATTTGATACGATTAAATGTTGAGTAAATATAAACAATTTATTAATTTAGATACAAATTGGTACAATGGAAATTACAATCCAAATCGGCTCATTTTTGATAAACGTCAGAATTTGACGGTGATATAAGTTTGTGTATTGTTGTATATTGATGTCGATGTGGTTATTATGGAAATTGAAGTATTGTAAAATTTTCGATTGGTAGAGTTACCCTATGTATAATCACTTGTAAATTTTTTGATTGGTAGAGCTACTCTATGTATAATCAGGTATTATCGAAATTAAACGAAGTAACTTAACTAAATTGATCGTTGTGATTGGTTGAAAATGATACGAAAAAAATAATCAGTAGTAATTCCTCTAGTGAATGAATTTTCGCGCAATTAGTTTGTTATTTATTTTATAACAAAAATAAGCAGCTTGAAAACACCATTTCAGAAACTCCGTTGAGTTGTGAAATAAAAGATAGATTTATAAGATAAATCCAGTAAAGAGTGGAATTTTATCAGACTATTTCACAAACAAAGTGAAAGGTAAAAAATGTAAAATGTGGTAGAATTAGAGGAAATTAGCAAAAAAGTTGAGAAGTTGATTAGAGAAATAGTTCAATAAACGGGAAACATTGACATCGAACGGAATTTATTCCAAATCTGCTCACATACTGTCACATTCACAAATATGTAATGTAAGAAATCCTTATATTGATGAACAGTGTCAATAGTACAATTCTTTGAAGCCACGATCTAACCTAAATTTACAAACTTGTAGTATTTCACTTTCAGTATTCCAATAATGTCATTATGGTTAATAACTTCTCCACTTTTATTTTTATTATATTTGCTAACTTTATTACTTCGAATTCAAAATGGTTCTTCTC
Source organism: Galerucella calmariensis (assembly GCA_910591675.1). NCBI lineage: Eukaryota > Metazoa > Arthropoda > Insecta > Coleoptera > Chrysomelidae > Galerucella > Galerucella calmariensis. Next base: position 3,411 of record CAJUYG010000389.1, on the reverse strand, counting down.
CAAAGATTTGAATAATCGAATGTTCAATAATTTTTGTCATTTCAACAATTCAATCTACCTATGCCTACATTATTTTTCCATTAAACAGGCCCGTAGCTACAAAGTGAACAGAATTACAAAAATTGTCAATTTCTTGATTTTTTTTTCCATCATGACAAAACAATCTTCTTTCAGATATTCTAAAATATTGTTACGCGAGCTACTGCATTAATGTGCTCAATTAGTGCCCCCAGTGAAATTCCATATGATACGACTATGGCTCCTCCGCCTTATTATCGAGAATGATCTGGAATACGTAACATCTAGAAAAACCCAGCGCATCCACCAGAACTTCGAGTTCGAGAGATTTCTAGAACTACATACGTGCGAGTATAAATAGGCGACGAGCATCGCAGTGGAGTTAGTTAGTCAGTTAGTGTTGATACTGAAAGAAAGCAATCGCGCCTCGATAAAGTGACTCTCATATAAATTATAGTTAGTGTGTGTTTAGTGTATTATATAAATTAGTAAATAAGGACTGTATTTGAATATAAATCTTTAAATATAAATTAATTGTAAATATAAATTAGAATAAACGTTACAATATGTTCTTTAATATTATTGTTTTTCACCTTCACAATCTCATAGCTCTTGATGGTCTATTCACGCTATGTGTTGTGAAAATACCTCAGAAAATACTTTTAAATATTTTGGAAAAGTTAGGTAATCTAATTAAAGTAGTTATGGATTATTAGGAATTTTTATGGTTAAGATCGATTTATCAAATATTCGCACGAAATATTTTCTTTGCTATGAGTATTATGGTGTGAGATAAAATTTGCAAAATACTTTTCAAAATACGAAAAAAATATTAACGATTCATTCAGTTGGAATCCTTCCTTCACTTGTGTTTTCCCTTCTAATACATGTTTCGAAGCTTTAAAGGATGTTGTTATTTGTTACAAAATTTGGTGTAGATTTTCCCCTCCTCACTATATATAAATGAGATTTTGATTCAATAATTTTTTTAATTCAAACTATCAATATGTGTTATGATTAATCTTTTCCTTACTGCTGATAATGTTTTCGATATTTTCAATGTTTTTCAAGACCAAAATTCAGTTCTTGTATAGTAATGCATAGTTAGCTTTTACTATATTCGGTTAATCCGCACCTTTTACAATCGATTCTAGAGCTTTTTTTAAAGTTGGAATTTGTTTTGTGAAAATAAATTTATTGCACTTTTCTTCTGATAATATTCAAAACCAAACCAAAAGTCGTAATATTTTTAATATTTTTGACAAAAATCAATTTCCTTCATAAGTACCAACTCAAAAAAAGTGTAGCAGAATATATTTGTACCAATAACAAGAAAAAAAATTACTTATGACTCATATCAAACGATAAAATATAAAAAGGAAAGCTGCCATGATTTTTATGTATTGATTATATTTTTTTGTATATTCAAATCGATTACCAAGATTTTACGAAGGTGCAGATATCTACCTGAAATAATTAATTTGCTATTTATTATGATTTGTGTATATTAAATATCAATATTTATTTGGATAAAAATAATCAGTTTTGACGTGGAATAAATCATCATGGTAATAAGACGATTTATATTGAATTGAAAAACAAAATGATCTCCAAAGATAACGAGAAACGGGGAGTTTTAAGGTTTTAAGAAACAATAATATTATGTTTAGTATAATATGCACTGTATTATCCTTCATATAAGAACGGAACGAGGCGTCTTTTAGCAATGAAAGCCATATTGTCTGTCTTTCTCTCTCTTTGCGGCGATTTTCCATCATCTTTATTTTTCCCTGAAATTTCCGGGAAATGGCGTTTCCGGGATTTTACCGTAAGAAAAACAAGAACTTCCGACTTCATCAATTACAATTTTAAATGTGGGTAGCACGATGAAGTAAATCAAGTAAAACATGCTAATAGACCGGGCTTTGCCTTGAATTTATTATAACCTCTATCTTTAGCAAAAAATTACAATTTTATTCAAGTCGATTTTATTCTTTGAAAAAAAAATTATAAAATACATGTTATGTTGTAGGCGTACAATGCTACTAGATGAATAATCTGTATTGTGAACATTTTTTGAATGAATTTTACTGTTTCTAATAAGAGATTGCACTTTAATAAAAAAATATATATGAAAATGAATAATGATGATATTTCTGAAACAGTTATATTCAGACAATGGTTTCATTTATAAAAAAGTAATATGAATAGATTCCAGAAAGTAAGGGTAACCGTGGTATAAAAGCACCGAGTACCGACTATTGTTATTTAAAGTTACAGTCTGTAGCCTGCTGTGATGAATTGTTAATTTTCAATGACAAGACCCATAACAAGGTCAACTTCTTTGGGATTTGCTATTTTGTAAACAAGGGTGAGGAGTTCAACTGGAAAATTGAATTTTGAAAATTATGAGTTCGCGAATTAGTATAAGTTTCGGTTTTTCAAAACCTGAAAATCCATATCTAAGGTTTTTCGACGTGGAAAATTCCTCTTTTAATAGAAAATTCAATTCTGAATCGAATGGCGTAGACTAGAACCTTGCAAACCTTGAGGTTCCCGAGATATTAGCCAATATGTGAAGAAATGTCAAAAAGTCAGACTCCAGGTTTTCATAAAATTGGTCATAAAATGAGACGAGTTTTGAAAAACTTGATTTTTAATCCATATTATGGGGTTTCAGAACAAGCAAAACCTTTTATCAGGAATAACATTTTTCACTAAATTAATATTTAAAAAATTTTCACCTATAGGATACTCCATCCGTGAACACGCTGTATATCTGACTACAGGTGATGAATGAAGGTCTTGCTTAGGGTAGCTTTGGTTAGCTTACGCATTATCGCCAGCTGGTAATTCTTTGTCATTATAATTTTTATTTCATTTTAATGGATGCTTATTATGGCTCTCTCTCCTCATGGGATATTATCTATTAATAATGCAAATAGCTACGATGAAATTTGGACAAGGTTACAGCAGTTGCCATACTTTTGCCTATTTACCCAAAATATATGAAAAAACTAGATAAATAGTAAATAATACACAAATCGGATTATGTTCTAGACATTAAATACCAATTAGATAATTAGAGACTGTTTTGAATTTTAATGTTCATTACCCATATCTCTATAGAAGTGGATTAAGACAACATCCTGGTATATTGAAAAAAGATTCGGTTTAATTTGATTGGTAAAAAACATTATTTTTGAGATTAACGAAGAAATTATCCAGATCTCGTTCGGAATACGCAGACAGTGTTTACAGATCAGATCACATATTTTCGCACCCAGTTTACCAAATCCGATACAGATATAGGTATATATTTATTAAATTCATGTGAAAACGGCACTTTAACGCTAATTTTAGATTATTTTCATAACAAAATGTTCCAAACCA
>CAJUYG010000388.1:191425-211624 GCA_910591675.1 Galerucella calmariensis | reverse complement strand
TTTTTTTTATGTTAATTTTTGCATTAAATTTAAAAACAATAACATTTTTGAATAGAGAATGAAGAGACCTTTCAAATGATATATCACAAGCCTATACTTCCCATTTAAAAAATTGGGGGTTGTACCTGTCATTCTAAGGGGGTTGAAGGTAGGGGTTGCATTTTCACGTTAAAGAATGTCAAGTTATAATTTAAATTTGACGTGTTTCGGGATTTTTTATAAATATGTACAGTAACCGAAATAATGAATTTATTCCATTTGGCTTTTACACACTGTATATATATAGTTATAATCATAAAAAGATGTATGCTCATGTAGGCAAGTGTGGGCTAGCGTAAGTGAAAAATAAACAAAATACTGTGAAAGAATTATACTATCATACATGTAGTTTATTTCCGTTTGACTGGGTGAATTTATATAATGTATATATATTATTACAATAATTTGTAATATTTTAATTTTTTTTTCAAGTTATAGAAACAATCGTAATATAAAAAATTAAATCAAGGTTGTTATAATCTCAGAATGTATAATAAGGGTGATTCTACCAGCAACGTCAGATTTAACGAAAGTAATTCCAATTTTTTCTACATTTGAAAATAACACATATTATGTAGTTAAATGATAAAACCAGAAGAGATGAATAGTGATAGATAAATGGCCCAAATAAATACAAAATATTTTTCACATTATTCATAATTTTTGCTGGGACAAAACCACGGAGCTGAGATTTAATGGATTTTATAATACATTTTGATAACTTTGTGACAAAATTATTTAGCATGTGATAGGTATATGTGCAAATATTTAACTATACCAAAAACATAAAAAAATTCTCACAGTTTTCCATTTTTCATATTTTGCAATGTCTTTTTTTTTTAAATTCAAATATTCCATTTTCTTTGTTTTTACAATTGTTACATTTTCGTTCCAAACATTTATTATTGGTATGATTTTCACAAGTTAACCTTTTTATAATATCATACGGAGCTGCTTCTTCAATGATGTTGAACATTTCCAGTTTAGACACCAGTAGGTCCATATTAGCATGTGCTTCGCATAGGCAAGTTTCTCTATATTTTGCTTTTAAGAAATCACCCAATAAAGCATAACTTAGTTTTTCTCTGGGTACGCGCTTAAACATTTTTGATGTAGTTCTTTTATGGATTAATTCGAGTATCTTTTGTGCTTTTTAATTTATCTATCTTTCTATTCATCTATCTATAACCATTTCCGAACTTGAAGTGATTTTCATAATTGGGATGAAATATGTATAATATATGCGAGAACGTAACTCTATATCAGCCCACTGTTGAATCTCAGCTCCTTTTTCACAAAATGGTAACGGAGCTGAGATCTACGGAGCTGAGATTTATCGCTGATTTCACTTTCAATTTTAAGGTTAGGATTTTGATATTTGACGAATTATTACAGTTTATTAAGAACAATAAAACTCCATTGTATCATGCAAGTACATAAATATACCTCGACTGAAAATATACGTGAACACGGAACTGAGAATGAATAATAACATTCTCACCTTTACAGATAATAATAACCAAAATAATACACCGATTACTTTCACCTTTCACGCGCTCTCTTCGAATAAATGACATTATTAACTAACACACAGACGCACATGTACGATTGCACATAAGCATTTTTGCCATCTAGTGGATATTCATGAAGTCCAAGCTCTTGTTCACGGAGCTGAGGTTACAACACGGGGACAAAACAATGTTAGTCCAAAATGAATATTGTTGTTGAAAAATCAGGAAAGGGCGAAACTCAACGCCTTCCGCTCTCTATCGGTTTTCGGGATGTACGCTGAAGTCAATACCTTCAGCGAGGATAGAGTATCCCTAAGTCAGTACCTTAGGGACAGGAACTTCAAAGGATGACGAAAGTCAGTATAGTTGAAATAATACCCTTCTTGGTGTGCGTCATCGATTGTTAATGTCTTTCTAACACATTACGTAGGAAGAAATGGAAAAAAATGCAGGTCTGTGATTAATCCTAATCAAAATATCACAATAATGAACCGCTTAAATGTATTACAAACGTTAACCCTAATCTTTGACTTACAAAAATTTGATTGGTTGATGTTTAGATTACGCTCAAGCTTAACCTATCAATCTAGAGTTTAAAATACTATGAAGGCGTTACTTTCGTATCGGCAATAAGTCTTACGTCTTTTTCTACTGTCACACTGACAGTTCTTGACAGGTCTGTACTTTGATGTTTACGATCAATTATTATTTATGAAAAGTGAATATTGATCTTATGGTTTTATTTATATGAATAATACAAAAATATGCATGAATACATGAAAAACATCAGCATTTTGAAAGTTCTCAAGTATTTTCAGGTAGAAAAAGAAGCTGGTAATTATTAATTGCATAGCCTTTTCGAATTTGGCTAAATACAATCCTGATGATCTTATTTATCAAATTTAAGGTTAGCTTTATGTCAAAACAACAAATAAAATAAACGACATGCCGAAAACCCGGATATACGTCACAATCGATGACGCACACCAAGAAGGGTATTATTTTAACTATACCTTTCGTGATGATAGAATATCGCTAAGTTAGTACCTTAGGGACAGAAACTTCGGAGGAGTACGAAAGTCAGTACCTTTCGTACATAAACTGTTCAGGATTTTCACTGAAGTCAATACCTTCAGCGCGGACAGGTTGATTCAGACAGGTCAATACTGGTCAATACCCTGCTGAACGAGGAGAGGGATTGTCGACAAGTCAGTACCTTGCCAAACGGAGAAAGGAAGTCCACCGAGTCAATACCTCGCTAGACTGCCTGCTACGATTCTCGGTCGTCCTGTTATATCTACACTGGCTTGGTAAAAACAGCTTTTTATCGAACCATAGTCGTCTCTAGAACGATGTTACAGGGGGATGTCGTTACAGAATCAAAATTGTTAATTTGATTGATAAACCACTTATAATAGCATATAAAAGTGAGAAACAAAAACGACTTAAAATAAACACCATTGAATGTCAGTATAAAAATAAATTGTTAGTTTCTGTCAATATCTGCAAATTCAATCATAAGTTGTCGTATCTTGTTTGAAGTTATGGAGCCTGAATCAGGGTAGGCGCGAAGGTGCTGCTTTAAAGGGACTGGGAGGACAAAAAACGAGAGGGAATAGAGGTGAAAGTGGGAAATCCCATTTTAGGGGAGGAAAAGATAAAAGTGGCGTGGGTGACTAAGGAGGGCAGTGAATGGAGAAGGGGATACAGAAGATGTTTAGGGATAGGTATCCGATGCTGGCAGAAAAATGAGAAGAGAGAGAAGAGGGACCAGGATCAACGCGGAGGTGTTGATCTGTCGGATGGAGGGGGATTGTAGGGATGAGCGTAAGGTGTTCAATATGATGAGCCGACTGTTTGGGGAAGTGGGGAGCGGGATCAGAGTTGAGCTACACAGGCTTGAGCATGTGGAGGTGGAGGTGCTGAAGAAAATGGTCGCGTGGGTTAGAGCTGATGGGACAGAGGTGACTATTTATATAGATAGGGAAAATGAGGTCAGGAATGAGGCGGTAATCCTGAAGGATCTTGGAGAAGTCAACCAGGAGGGGATAGATAAGATTAAGAAGGGTCTGACCGAGATGGACGGAAAGTGGGTGGATAGACTCAGAGTCTCAAGTAACAGGGAGATGGTTATAGAGGCAAAGAAGGGGGTTGAGGTGAGGGGAATTCTGAAAGGGGTGGAAAAGGTGACAGGAGCTAGGGCAGTGGAGGCGGGGAAAGAAACAAAAACCATTAAGATGGTAGGGATAGACCCATGGATGCAAGATGGTCATGTTTATGTATATTCTGTTTCATTCTTCTTGGTAGTCAAAACCGCCATGTCTTCGGATGAGTGTCTGGATATCTATGATGTACTCTAGAGTTTTTTCGTGTTCTCTATGTATTCGGTCACGTATCTGGTCCTCTAGTAGGTACCTGTATTTTATTTGTGGCTGCGAAGAAGTTGATGGAGTCTCCTGTGAAATGTTTCAAATTGCCCCAGTATTTTTTGTTACTGCGGTACCAAAGTATCGCTTTTCCTCTTAGGGTTTCTGGCAGGGCTCTTAACATAACGTTATGCTGTATTTCGTATGCAATTTGGAGTTCTTCGAGACGTTCTAGGAATTTTATGGGGTCTGTGGTACCGTCGTAATGTAGTCCCCATTTTCTGATGGAGTCTATCTGTTTGCACATGTCTTCGTTTGTCGTGACTGTGTTAGTGGTCTGGTTGGAGGTCAGAGGTTCGGCGCTTTTCTGTTTAGTTGATCTGATTTCGTTCACCAATTTTGATCTTAATTCCTCTACTGTACCATCTGTTGAAATTTTCCGGTTGTTTAGTTCTGCTATCAATTTATCTTCATTCAGCTTGTAGATCCAACCTACTTTGACAGATCCGTCTTGGTTCAAATTTTCCTCGTCGTCTGACAATAAAATATTATCAATATTTGTCTTACCCACAATCCAAATTATTCCGTTTGCTGTCTTTCTTGTCTGGAAAATATAATCTGTTTCTATCTTTTTTTTACTGCTCGGGCGCCATTTGTAACCCTCCGTATGGGTAGTTACGTATTGCCGGGTGGGTGCGTTAAGTCAGAGACAGGATTCCAATATAAAATAAAAGTTTATTCTTAAATATACTATATACAGTCACTATTTACAAAAAGGTGTGTGGGTTTAACAGGTGATTTGAAATAAAGGCTTCTGTTCCTGGGATTTCGTCGTAGGTGACGTCTTCTGTTTGTGAAGCTACGACCAGAGGAGTGTCTATCAGTTCGTACAGTAATCGCAATGGAATATCCCGCGAAGGTGCTGCTTTAAAGCAACACGTTTGAGGACCGTGCTTCGGAGGGTTGGATGAGGGAGGCTGGAAGTGATTCACCCCTAATCTCTCATACAAGTCTCCGTAGAGGGGTTGTCCTACCCGACACGGCGCGTCCCAGTAAGTGGTGAGAAAGAAAATAGAGGAATTGATTGGGGAAGGGACGAGGGTGTTGAAAGTGGTGAGGGAGAGAAACGGCATGAAAATGGCGGTGGTGAGGGTGGAATGTGAGATGGCGGTAGCCTTACTAGGAAAACGGGAAGTTAGGCTGGACTTGAATATGGTGAATATTATAGAGGGGAGAGAGGAGGGCAGATATTTTGGTTGTGGAATGGAGGGCCATCAGGTAGCGGGATGTAAGGCAAGGAGAGTGGAAAAGATTAGGGAATGCTGGCTATGTAAGAGTGTGGGGCACATGGCCAGAGACTGTCGGCAAGCCTTCCTTGGTAGGGTATGCGGGGAAAGAGGACACAATTCAGGGGAGACAGAGTGTAGTAGGGGGAGGGTGGTAGTGAATGTAGTTGATGGAGACGAAGATGGAAAAAATGGGAGGGACCCTCTGGACCCCTTAGAGGGGATGAGTCCGGTCAAATGGGAGGAAGGGGAGAACAGACCTCGGGAAGAAAAAATGTGGAGGAGGGATGGAGGGTGTTACAAATAAATTTAGGGAAATGCAGAGTAGCACATGATGTTCTAGATGAGGTAATTGGTAGGAGGGAAGTGGATGTGGTGTGTGGATCTGAGGTGAACGCTAGATATGTGGGAAAGCAAGGTTGGATAATGGATGATACAGGAGAGGCAGAAATAAGAGTGGTGGGAGATGGAATGAGGGCGGACGAAGTGAGGAAGGGTAACGGTTGGGTGGTAGTGCGAATTGGAGACATGGTGGTGTACAGTGTGTATATAAGTCCAAATGTCAGCCTAGAAGAATATGAGAGGAGTATGACAGGACTGGAGGAAGATATTAAGGTGTCTAAAGGGAAAAGGAGAGTTATAAGAATAATGGTGACAGGCGACTTCAATGCCAAGAATACAGCCTGGGAAGGGAGAAAAACGGACAGGAGAGGAGAGATCCTGGAGGAAGTGTTGACATCCAACGGATTTGCGGTGCTGAATGATGGACTGTTGCCCACCTTCGTGAGGGGTTACGGGGGTTCATCATTTATTGACATAACAGCGTGTGATGAATGGCTGGGGAAAGAGTGAGTAGTTGGAGGGTACTGGAGGATGAGGAAAGCCTGAGTTTACATAGGTATGTGGAGACGAATATAAGAGGAGGGAGAAAGAAATTGGTGGAAGAGTGGGGATGGAAGTGGACAAAGGCCGAGGCAGAAAGAATGAGGAAGAAAGTAAGGGAGGAGATAGGAAGGGGACTTGGGCATGATGTAGAGAAACTGTATGATGTGATACAGGGCTGCAGGAGAGACGGAAAAAGGGGTAATAGGCGCAAGTGGAGGGCTATTTACTGGTGGAATGAGTAAATAGAGAGTCTGTGAAGGGAGTGTGAGAAGGAACGAAGACAATTGTTGAGGGGAAAAGTAGGTATGGAGGGAAGAGGTGGATATGAGGAGAAGAAGAAGGAACTGAAGCTCAGGGTGGAGGGGAAAAAAAGGAAGTGGGAAGAGAGCCCAGAATACTAGGGAGATAGGGGAAATGGGAGGGATAAGGTCGGTAGAGAAGTGGGAAATAGAGGAGGGGGGGAGAAATGTTAAGGTTAGGAAAGCCCCAGGGATAGATGGCATAAGAGGTGATATGGTGAAGAGGCTGTTGGATGACAATGGGGAATACTTTTTGGAACTGTTTGACAGGATACTGAGAGAGGAAGAGTTCCCGGAAAGGTGGAAGGTGGCCAGGGTGATCCTTGTGAAGAAGACGGGTAGGGATGGGAAACGGGCGGGGGACTACAGGCCCATCAGCCTGCTGTGTGGATTGGGTAAATTGATAAAGGGGATAATGAAGGTTAGGATTGAGGAGGAAGTTGATAGGAATGGGGGATTTGGGAAAAAACCAACATGGCTTCGTAGAAGGGAAGTCATGCATCTCAGCGCTGGGCGGGGTGGTGGACTTGGTGCAAAGGGCTATGAAGGGTAACGGTAGAAATAAGAAATTGGCCCTGCTTGTGTTCTTCGACGTGGGGAACGCGCTCAACAGTGTCAGTAAACGGGCAGTGTTGAGCGCGTTGACAAAGCTTGGAGTAGGGGAGGAGCTAGTTAATCTGGTATAGGACTACCTGAAGGGGCATGCGATAGTGGACACTAGGGGGAGAAGGTATGGGACGGAGATTGAAGTGCCCCAGGGCTCGGTTTTGGGACCGACGCTTTGGAAGTGTGATGAAGTTTCTGGGATAGCATGTGAAGAGGGATGTGAGATTACGGTGTATGCGGACGATGTCTGTCTGGTAAGTACGGCAAAGGGAGAGGTGGAGATAGAAAGAAAGGCAGAGAAGATGTGTAGGAAGATTGTGGAGAAGATAGAGCGGTGTGGACTGGAAGTGGCTGAGGATAAGACGGTGGGGCTACTGGTGAAGGGGCGGAGCAAGGCAAGGGAGGTGGGGGTGATGGTGAAGGGGAAGAAAATCTGGATGGAGGAAGAGGTGAAATATCTGGGGTGTGGTTGGATAGCCAATTATCATTCAAAACCCATATGTTGAAGGCTGCACAGAAGGCAAAAGTAAGGGCAGCGTGGCTGGGAATATTGATGGGTAATGTGAAAGGACCGGGACAATGGGAGAGGAGGATAATTGGTAGGACGGTAGAGCAGAGTAGGTGTGTGAGGTGAGAAAGCAGGGGTGAATGCGAGGGTTAGACCACTTCTGCGGGTGCAAAGAGGAATACTTCTGAGGGTGGTAGAGGCGTACAGGACAGTGGGTGGACTGGCAGCAGCAGTGCTGTCACAGTCCTATCCATTGGACTTGATGGCTAGAACCAGACAGAAACGCTGAAGGGGTACGAGCAGAGAGAAAATACAGGAATGGATGGATGAGGAAATGGAGAAAAGGTGGGATGAGTACGAAGGCGCGTTAAAAGGAGCGATTGGGAGCAGGAGAAATTGGGTGGACCGGAAATTTGGAGAGGTGAACTACTTCTTGACGCAGGTGCTTACAGGGCATGGGTCGAGAGTGGGTTACCTCCACAAGATTGGGAAAAGAGAAACTGGAGAGTGCGAGAGAAGTGGAGTGTGTTAATATGTTGAAAGAATGAGGATGTTTTGAAGAGGTTAGAGAATAAACTGGGAGAGGCGGTGTATTGGGAGGATATAGTGGAGATTATGTTGAGGGGCGAGGAGGAATTGATGGAGATAAGTGGAATAGTAGAGAGCATGATTAGGGAAAGAGGATGACTCGATATGGCATGAGAGAGGTAGAAGTGATAGAAGGAAGAAGATGAAGGAGAGTGTGTGAGGGACCGCCGCCCGTCGTGAAGTATGCTAACGTGTAGTATGCTAGGGTAGTGATTCCATGGCGGGAGTAACGGCGAGTTGGAGGTGGGTTTGGTGGGTAGGCATCTCCGTGGGGATGAGTCCAACACTGACTGGGTACTGGTTAAGGACCCAGTCCAACATGAGTTTCCCATCTCGGTCCGAAAAAAAAAACACGTTTTAGGAAGTTATGGCAAAATTATTGAAATTTATCAATGTTCGAGGTTTGACCAGAGGTGTTGAAGGTTAACCAGTTGGTGAATGTCTAAAATTTCGTATTACAACAACCCCTTGAAGTTAACCAATGGTTAACTTTAATGGTTTAGCCTACAACACACCCTCAATGATGTTTTAATGAATCGTTTTAGTAGATTTAAATGTTTTCTTGTTTCTATTTTCGACTTACTACTTTTGAAAACAAATTAAGTTCATTATTTATTGAGACATTTCTGAGTATTGTGAATTCTGTTCGTAAATAAATGAATTATGATCTATTGAAATTAGTCGACTCAAAGATCATAATATCTCAAAAAATCAACTATAGTAATAAGAAATACCTACCTATGTGAAAAACTATCTTATTATAACTGGAATTTATAAATACTATACTCACAGTGGCAAAAAGTTTCCGTTGTAAGGGCACATACGATTTGATTTCATTTTCTGACATTCTATTAGCTAATTGAGGTCGTTTTCCAAGAACACTGCAGGGTGCATCTAAGAGTACATTGTCAAAAGACTCTAGTGGAAATGGTGGACCTGCTATTATAGTTCTAGATGATGACGATGAGTCTCTAATAATCGCTGTAGAATCAGCTTGGTATATTTTAACGTTAGCACCAAAACTATCACAGCGTACTTGAAGCTGTGAAACTTTTCTCGGAGTCTTGTCAATGGCTATGATTGTTCCCTATAATTCATACAATAAACTGTCAATGTTTGTTTTTATTAATTACATTAACAATAAAAATTTCGTGTGCATACTCTCTATCAAAATATTGTTCCAATTTATTACAGTCTTCATTATTATAGATGTGTAGTATAGTAGACTATTCATTAGTACAGATTTCTCTCCAGAATCCTCAAGACCTAACCTAACCTAACCTAACCTTGGTAATTAGATACGTCAAAATTGGGTTGGGATGATGAATTAAACTCTGAACTTCTATGTCAGTGGACAAGTTTCATTTCACAAATTCATATACTTTCTCGGTTATTTATTCCTAGACACATTTTCCTTAAAAATAAAATTTTGAAAATCGAATTTCATGGGTTTTGTGATAGTAGCTTGAAGGCATATGGTGCTGTAGTTCATATTCGTGCGTTTTATGATAACGGTTTGATTTCTTGTAATTTCATAGCTTCAAAAAGTAGAGTAGCGCCTTTAAAGACTATAACGCTAGCACGTCTTGAGTTATGCGCTGCAGTCTTATTATCTAATTTGATTCCATAAATAATTTCAATTTTTGAAAATAAAATTCCCTCCTCTACTACCAATTTGTGGACAGATTCTCAAATAGTATTGTGTTGGCTCAAATCACACCCATCTCTAGATGGACAATTTTTGTGTCAAATAGAGTATCTGAAATTCAAAATTTGACTTCAAGCTGTCAGTGGCGGCACATAGATTCAAAAAATAATCCTGCAGATTTGATTACTAGAGGCATTACTCCAAAGGATATAATTAAAAGTTTGTTGTGGTGGCATGGGCCACAATTCCTAGAAAATCCACATTTAGATTTAAATAAATTTTTATCGAATGAAATGAAAAATAGTATTCCTGAAGAAAGAAAAATTAATGTTTCGTTACTTAATACTGAACAAGATACTTGTTTAGATTTTTGGAAATCCCTGTTTTCAAAATATTCCTCGATTGTTTAATTAAAAAGAGTTGTTGCTTTTTTTTAAGATTCTTGAACAAAATCAAACTCAATTCTCAAAAGAATTTCGGTCCTTCAACTATAGATGAAATAAAAAATGCACAAGTTCTCATAATAAAAAATTTGCAAAAGCAGTATTTTTTTAAAGAAATTTTAGAATTAAAGACTAATGAAATAATCTCCAATAAACCTATTTTGCATTTGGCTCTTTTCATTGACAAGTCCGATATTCTTAGAGTAGGAGGTCGTTTAGCTAATTCTGATCTACCTTTTGATCAGAAATTTTCAATTTTACTACTTTCAAATAATTTGGTTACAACACTTCTGTTAAGATACGAGCATTAAGGATTGGGGCATGCTGGTGCGCAAAACACATTGTCAAACTTTCCTTTAAAATATTGGCCTTTGAATGGTCTTGTAGAGATCAAAAGAATTATCAGAAAATGTATAGTTTGTGCTAGTTTCAATGCAAAATCATGTGAGCAAATGATGTCAAATTTACCTTCATGTAGATTGAAACCGTGTAGACCTTTTTCAAAAGTTGGAGTAGATTTTGGTGGTCCATTTCTGATTAAATGTTATGTTGCTGTGTTTATCTGTATGTTTTCCAAGGCTGCTCATCTAGAACTAGTTTCTAGTTTATCGACTGATGCTTTCATACTGACATTAAAAAGATTTATCTCAAGAAGAGGTAATCCTTCGATCATATTTAGTGATAATGGCACTAACTTTCTTGGGGCAAAAAATCAGTTAAAAGAATTAAGTATATGACTTTTTCAAGGTTCAAAGTAATAACATTGTAGACTTTTTGGCAGGTAGAGAGATTGTGTGGAAATTTATTCCACCCATGAGTCCACATTGGGGCGGAATTTGGGAGGCTGCAGTAAAGAGCACAAAGTATCATTTATACAAAATAACTGGAAATGCCCATTTCACATTTGAAGAGTTCAGCACTACTTTAGCACAAATAGAGGCAATCTTAAATTCGAGACCTCTTCATCCTCTTTCAAATAATGCAAATGACTTATCTTGTTTAACTCCTGGACATTTCTTGATTGGTGATAGTCTTACATCCTTTCCTGAACTTGATGTATCAAATATTTCTGGAAATCTTTTAACTCGTTTTGAAAGATGTACCTACTCGTGTTCAACAAAATTTTTGGAATCGTTGGACAAAGGAATATTTGAACCAATTGCAAAATAGACCAAAATGGCTCATTCCTCATCCAAATTTGAAGGAAAATGATATTGTATTGCTCAAGGAAGAAAATTCGCGTCCGTTAGAATGGCCCCTTGCTAGAGTTGTTGAAATTATTCCTAGTGAAGATGATAAAATTCGTTTAGTTAAAATTAAAACGAAATCTGGAACTTATATAAGAAATATTACAAAACTCTGTCCTTTACTAAAAGACGACTAGATAAAAAGCTAATTTTTGCGTTGTTTCTGTTTAGTTATTCACTTGAATAATTTTTCTGTTATTGATAATTTTTTATTGAAGCGAAGAAGCTTCAATGGAGGGGAGTATGTTTGAAATTCTTTCAATCATTTTTTAATATCTCTCGCACATTTTACCCTACCTTTAGTTTTATCAGTAAAACTAATACAAAAAAATGAACCCGCGTCGCGTAGCAGCGAAAAAAGTTTGTTTTGGATCCTAGAAACATAATTTTTGTAACAACCGAAGTTCAATAAAACACTAAGTCCAAACCACAATCTTTTAATGGTAATGATGATGGTAATGATTTACCGAAACTAGTGGCAAGTTACTTGTCCTTCTTTGTTCGGACAATATTAAAAGATTGTGGTTTGGACTTAGTGTTTTATTGAACCTCGGTTGTTTCTAAAAACCACATTTGAGATATGGATGAACTCTTAGAGATAATTTTTGTAAATTTAGCATAGTTTTATATCTCGATTCCTGATAATTATATGTGGATTGATACCCACTGGTCCTTCGAATACATTTGTTTATGAAAACTACATTGGATTTTATTTCACGACCTATGAAAACTATTTCTGAGGTATAAATAAATTAATACCTCCATGACTGTTAACAATCAGATTTTTTGCACCAAGAAAGTTAGAGTCATTATCACTAAATATGATCAAAGGATTACCTCTTCTTGAGATAAATCTTTTTAATGTCAGTATGAAAGCATCAGTCGATAAACTAGAAACTAGTTCTAGATGAGCAGCCTTGGAAAACATACAGATAAACACAGCAACATAACATTTTATCAAAGGAGCTTTACGCAAATGTGACGATTTAATCAGAAATGGACCACCAAAATCTACTCCAACTTTTGAAAAAGGTCTACACGGTTTCAATCTACATGAAGGTAAATTTGACATCATTTGCTCACATGATTTTGCATTGAATCTAGCACAAACTATACATTTTCTGATAATTCTTTTGATCTCTACAAGACCATTCAAAGGCCAATATTTTAAAGGGAAGTTTGACAATGTGTTTTGCGCACCAGCATGCCCCAATCCTTAATGCTCGTATCTTAACAGAAGTGTTGTAACCAAATTATTTGAAAGTAGTAAAATTGAAAATTTCTGATCAAAAGGCAGATCAGAATTAGCTAAACGACCTCCTACTCTAAGAATATCGGACTTGTCAATGAAAAGAGCCAAATGCAAAATAGGTTTATTGGAGATTATTTCATTAGTCTTTAATTCTAAAATTTCTTTGAAAAAATACTGCTTTTGCAAATTTTTTATTATGAGAATTTGTGCATTTTTTATTTCATCTATAGTTGAAGGACCGAAATTCTTTTGAGAATTGAGTTTGATTTTGTCAAGAATCTTAAACAAAAAGCAACAACTCTTTTTAATTTAACAATCGAGGAATATTTTGAAAACAGGGAATTCCAAAAATCTAAACATGTATCTTGTTTAGTATTAAGTAACGAAACATTCATTTTTCTTTCTTCAGGAATACTATCTTTCATTTCATTCGATAAAAATTTATTTAAATCTAAATGTGGATTTTCTAGGAATTGTGGCCCATGCCACCACAACAAACTTTTAATTATATCCTTTGGAGGAATGCCTCTAGTAATCAAATCTGCAGGATTATTTTTTGAATCTATGTGCCGCCACTGACAGCTTGAAGTCAAATTTTGAATTTCAGATACTTTATTTGACACAAAAATTGTCCATCTAGAGATGGATGTGGTTTGAGCCAACACAATACTATTTGAGAATCTGTCCACAAATTGGTAGTGAAGGAGAGAATTTTATTTTCAAAAATTGAAATTATTTTTGTAATCAAATTAGATAATAAGACTGCAGCGCATAACTCAAGACGTGCTAGCTTTATAGTCTTTAAAGGCGCTACTCTACTTTTTGAAGCTATGAAATTACAAGAAATCAAACCGTTATCATAAAACGCACGAATATAAACTACAGCACCATATGCCTTTAAGCTACTATCACAAAACCCATGAAATTCGATTTTCAAAATTTTATTTTTAAGGAAAATGTGTCTAAGAATAAATAACCTAGAAAGTATGTGAATTTGTGAAATGAAACTTGTCCACTGACATAGAAGTTCAGAGTTTAATTTATCATCCCAACCTAATTTTGACAATCAAATATTTTGCATTAGAGTTTTTGCTATTACAGGGACAGGAGATATAAACCCCAAAGGATCGAACATCTGTGCAATTTGGGATAAAATAACACGTTTAGTAATCGAATTTTGATTGGGATTTTTAGGAAGTTTCACAGAAAATTGATCCAAATTTGTATCCCATGAAATGCCTAACACTTTATTTGAAGAGCTTTCTATCTTCAAATCAATACTTTCTTGAGAATTATTTTTTATAAAAGTTTTTTAAAATTGTGGATCATTACAAATTTAACAACTGACGGTAAGTTTCTGTCAAATTATCGATGGAATCACTACCTGATAAAATATCATCTACATAATATTGAGAAAGGATGACATCAGAAGCTAAGGGAAATTTTCCTTTATTCCTATATGCTAATTCATTCAGTGTACGAGTAGCTAAATATGGAGCACTGTTCTGTTCTAAACACCTTAAGGGATCCGTAGGACTTTCTCGCCATAATATATTTTGTAAAAATGTATGATTAGAATTTAATCTAATCATCCTATACATTTTTTGTATATCACAAGTGAGCACAAAATTAAACATACGAAAGCGACAAAGAATATCAAATAATTCTGGCTGAACTGTGTAACCCTTTAACATGATATTATTTAACGAAACATCAGATGAACTTTTCATGCTAGCATCAAATACTACTCTTAACTTAAGTCGACCTACTATCTTCTTGAATCACACAATGGTGAGGAAAGAAATATTTATTCTCTTGGAACTCATTTAATTATTTCAAAGGAACATATCTAGCATGATTTAACAAAACATATTCGTCTATAAAGGATTTATAATCTGTGAATAAACTAGGATTTTTCTCAAAACGTTTTTCTGAATTATAAAATCTATTTTTTGCCATGGAATAAGAATTACCTAACTTTAAATGTTCATTTAAACTTTTTAAAGGCAAATCTACCTGAAAGGAACCATTTTCTAGAATTTGTATACTATTGGTGAAAATATTCTCAGCTAACTCTTCATCAGGACTAAGAATTTTATGTTTTGAGGAAATTTCTTCTATTTCCCAGAATTTTTGCAACAAATTATCAGTATCAGAATCTTGAAGGAAGAAACAACTTTTTTTTGAACTATCACTTGGTGAGACATATGAAATAGCTTCTTAAGGAAAAGGACCACCTACTATATAACCTAACTTTGTATCAACTAGTGTCGAGAAATTTTTTTGAATTCTTATTATACCACCATTTATCAGACTATAATAAATATCAGCTCCTAAGAGCATGTCAATTTGTAATTTCCTTAAGAACCAAACAATTTATGTTAAAACTGATATTTTTTGCAATATTATAATGAACATTAATAGGGTAAACACACCAGTGTTGGCCAGTTATAACTATTTCCTTCTTTAAATTGCTCCCGGTTGCTTCAAACATATATTTTTAAATGGCTGAATTAGCTCATTCTAATGGTTAAAGAATATGTTATCGATTCCTATAAGATATGAAGGTTTTTATTTTCATTTTTAAGAAAATATAGCAAATCTCTAAACATGCGCAATACAACCAATGATTGCCATTATTTTCTAGTAAGTGCCACATTAAGAACCAGTAAATGCCATATTTTTATTTTTGATTATACTTAAGATATGTGAACAAATAATAACAAAAATAAGTGGTAACTATAAAGAACATTCTTAAAAAGGTGAAAAATACATTCACATGGAAAATACTGAATATCGACTCATTTCTGCAACATAATAAGACCCGCGAGAGTTTAGTTTCCTAGGAATTTTCATTTTTTCTTTAATATCCTGCTTTTCGTAAAGTAGTATATCCTCTCTCCAGTTCAGTCCACTTTTCTCCATCGCTGAAATTTCAAACTTGTCGCCAATGATTCTTTTAATTATTCCAGGAAAATAACCACTATTATACGTTACTACAACGTAGTTATTTTTTGACAAACTTTCTTCTGCACTATTTTCGGCATTATCGTCTGACTCACTGCTATCTCCACCCCAATCATCGCCTTCTCCTTCAGATAACAATGGAACATTTTCCGATGAATCTGAGGAGTCTGACGATACATTTTTTTTTCGTTTGGAACTTGACTAATTTTTTTTCTTTTCAGTTTCTTTCTTTTTTTCTTCACTTAGTTTCTTTCTCTCCTCCTTCAAACGTTCTGCTTCGACTTTTTTGTTGCGCCGATCTTCCTCATACTTCCTCCATTTCTCCGATGTGACCACAGCTGGTAACTTTATTTGTCTCATTTTTGTTTTCTTTTTGGGAGTGCCTGGCCAATAAAGGTTTTCCTTAAATGGTGTGGGAACATTTTGACCCCCTGTTAATGGTGATAAAATCCTTGCCAGCTTAGTTGGTGTGATCTCACCCTTTGGAACAGATGGTAATGGGATGGGTCTATCTGGAGAAATAGAAAAAGAAGCCACAATGCTGGTGTTCGGAGCACTAGAGGATGTTGGAAGAATTTTTGAAGGAGTCGACATATTTTCTTCATCTTCATGTCATATAAAGCTTGATTTCCGGCAATGGTATCCAATTCCCTATTTGCGAATGAGGTTACTAATTCATCGCCGATGAGCATTTCTACATATCGATGTTTCTCAGAATATTGTATACCTTGTGGCAAAAGCTTTGAAGATTCTTTTGTTCCGCATTTTGAATAATCTACTGCTCCTTCGTCAAATGGGTACAGCCCACATTTCCGAAAGCCATTAATAATTACAGTTTTCTCCAAATCAGATTCCAGTATCTTATTTAATACTGATGGTAACTGTAATTTGCCTATAGAAACGGCATTATTCTCAACCTTCCAACGATGAACTTCTTGTGACCACTTCTTCTTAAGCGGTCCAAAGACGGCTACGTCAAGGGGTTGAATAACGTGAGTCGCGTTTGGATTAAGGGCAATTATCACGATTCCTATTTCACTACATAGCTTAGACAAATGGTACGTTAAGTGTGAACGATGGCCATCTAAGAAAAGGATAATAGGTCGTGAAATTTGTTTCTTCTGCAACCATGAATGGAAAACGTTTGCGATGTATTCGTAAAAAACTTCACCAGTTATTCATCCTTTATCCGATTTGGACAAAGCCCATCCATCACCTTTCGGTAGCCGTTTACCAGCATATACCACAAGCGATGGAGTAATGTCACCAGCAGCAGAGGTTCCAATCAAAACTGTAATGTTTTCTTTATCGTTGCCGCAGATTTCGTACACGTTTTTCTGCCCCTTCACACCAAGTACCTTTTCTCCTTTGGGACAAAGCATGAATCCGCTTTCATCCATATTGAAAATCTTATCCGGGCATTTCATTACCTCCAAGAGATTACAACCTTCCAGATAGGTACGTACTTCGTTAAACCAATTTCTTATAGCTTCTGGTGTTAGAGCCGCTCTATTTCGTGTTAACTTTTCCACCGTTCTTTGAGCAATGTCTTTATGCCTATGTAGAAACAACTTTAGCCATTTCTTGCCTGGACGCCCCACTGCAAATTTGTTGGGCAAGTTCATCTCCTTGACAATTTTTTCAACTGAAGTTAGCAAGTCCCGTTTGATAATTGGAAATCCGCGTGAAGCCAGTTCTTTTATCCAGTTTACCAGCATTAATTCATTCCTCTCTCCTAGGGTAGACGACGGACTCATTCTGGAAATAATGAAAGGTTACTAGCAGCATAAATTAATTCGAAAGATTAAATAATTTTCTACTAAATTTTACAACGAAATTTCATTTGTTGATTATAGATTTACCTCGGGTTAAGAGTAGACTTGCCATTCACAATATAACGAAGTGTAGTTCGAGGAACCTTAAATTTCTGGCTAGCCCTAAATGCACTCATGCCATGTTGCACGGCATTCACTGCCCCCTCCATATTCTTCTTGTTGTACTGAAATTTCGGCTTTTTTGTTGATGACATCTGTGGAAAAATGAATATTTAGTACCCTAGGTATACAATTGTCAAACACTAGAATATCAAAGGTACCAGTAAATGCCAATAAGTGGCAAACAATGGTAAAAACTGGTTAAAAACATTCCAGTGTTTGCCACCCTTTCTTTGATCATTATTCTCATTGAAATACCTTCAATATCACTTTCCAGTTAAAATTTAAGTCATTACACACCATAAAATAACATTACATATCAAAAAGCTTTTATATCAAATATGATTACAATAGATTTATATTTAGTGTTGTCTTATCAAACGTAATAACTCAGCGACAAATATCTTACCTTCTCAAATTTTCACTGTGCTACATGCCACTGATTCAATAAAACAAAATACCGGTCGCAATTATGACATTAGAATGGAATGATTTCCCAATTTCGGCAGCAGGGGGCATGATACAATAAACACAAGATTATCGGTGGGAGTTTCAAATTCAACTGGCATTCATTGGCAAACACTGGCAAAGACTGGTGAGCTTACCCTATTCACCATTTTATTAGAATTCGTAAGTATACCATCAACCCCATTTATTTGAAAAACTTTTGATCGTGGAATAAGTTGAAGAAATTCTGTTAATGTTTCTGTGATTAATGGAACTGTACTACAAGGATCTAAAACAGCTTTTACTTGAATTGGTTTGTTTTCTGAATCATACACTGTAACAAGTGCAGTTGCTAGGAGAGCTTCATCACTGGAGGATAAAGTGGATAAAGTAATACCATTATTTTGACTCGACGAAGGATTTTCTGATTGTTGATTTGAAGGATTTCTATCAACGTTTTTACTGGAATTAGGGATGTCATTACTATTTTGTAGTGGTCTATGAACATTTGAACTGATCTGTGAATTTCCAGGATAATCTAAATTACTTTGTGAGTTCCTAGGAGAATTTATCAAACTATTAGACTGATTGTTGTTATCAAAGGTAGAGCTGCATTGACTAGAGTGGTTTGAATTTTGGAAATTAGAATTTCTCTGTCTATTTTGACTATTATAATTAGTATTTTGCAAATTTCTATGAAACCTTTCAGAGTTGGGTGAATGCCTGTTATTGAAACTTTTATTATTTGAAGAAGTTTGTTTACATAATAAAGTATGATGATAGTTTTGACAATTTGAACATCCAGCGGAGGAACAATCACTTACATAATGGTTTTAGGCTAGACAATTTATACACAATTTGTTATTTTTGATGAATTGCAGTTTTTCATTATGGGAAATGCCACTGAATTTCAAGCAACTATAAATTCTATGATTGCTCAGATTGCAAAATAGACATTTACCTCTTACAACTTGCGAATTCACTCTATTGTCATTAGCAACTTTATTTTCTGGTCTTATTTTTTGTGAAATATGAACAAAATGAGAGTTTTTTTGTCCTTGACCTCTATTCTGAGTACTATTTAAATCAGGAGTTACTTGTCTTTTGAGAATTGAACACCTATATTCTAGAAATTGAAGAAATTGAGGTAACGTTGGTCTTGCATTTGGAGGTATTTCAAAGTCAAAGGCCTTTTTTGGATAATTATCTAATTTTTGAGACAGAATGAATACTAATAACAAATCCCAATCATCAACATTGACTTGCAAATTTCTGAGACCATCTATATTTTGTTTAATGGAGGTGACAAATTCTCTAAGAGTTGTAGAATTTATTTTGCTGAAGGAAGGAGTCTCTAACAAATTTTTAATATAAGCATAAATAATATTTAGTTGATTATCATACCTAGTTTTCAAAGCATCTAGAGCTACCTTGAAAGTATCACTAGTTAATTGAAGATTCGAAATTAAGTGCAAAGGTTCACCTTTTACATAGGACTTCAAGTAGGTATATTAACTTTTCAATGTCTGTTAACGTGGAATCTTTTACTATCAAAGTTTCAAATAATTGAATGAATGCATTCCAATTAGTAATATCTCCTGAAAATTCTGGAATGTTTAATTGAGGTTTGTTTACATGTGATCTTTGTGTAACCGAACCTTGAGAATTTGAGTTAGGTACGACTCGAATTATTTTCGGCAGAAAGTGAATCAATCTTTTCTTGCAATAAGGATGAAATCACACAATATTTTTCTTCTACTATTTCTCTGTCTAAACTTTGACCTTCATCTAAACATTCTATCTGATCTTGTATTGAATTGTAACTATCAAATGCTTTAGTTGAAAGATTTAATTTGGTTTTGAAAAATGTTATTTTGTTTTCTGTCATAGAATTTATATCAAACCAATTCTCAAAGTAATTTTACCTTTTTCAATCCCTCTCTTTTTAATTAAAGCATCCATAGTTGTATCTATTAAAAAAATATTGATGATATGAATCAGCAGGAATTCAAGTTACCTATTAAATAATTAATAGCATACAATAAATACAAAGAAATATTCAATCTACCTTTGATTAATGTTAGAAAGAAAAGAAAGAATTATTTAAACTAAAAACCGTCTTTCAATGTTGTGATCCGCAGATCAACAGTGGTTGAAGAATAAAAATAAAACT
>CAJUYG010000388.1:136482-171425 GCA_910591675.1 Galerucella calmariensis | reverse complement strand
AATATAAATTAATTGTAAATATAAATTAGAATAAACGTTACAGTATGATAAAATCCATTAAATCTCAGCTCCGTGGCTTTGTCCCAGCAAAAATTATGAATAATGTGAAAAATATTTTGTATTTATTTGGGCCATTTATCTAGTACTATTCATCTCTTCTTGGTTTATCATTTAAATACATAATATGTGTTATTTTCAAATGTAGAGAAAACTAAAATTATTTTCGCCAAATCTTACGTTGCTGGTAGAACCACCCATATAGCAGATGTTCCTGTTCCACAAGTAAATAATTCTGCAACATAATTCTGACACATATCGATATTTGGATTCACCTGTTTTCAATTAATTCGTTATGAAATTTTTTTTTCTCAGTGGTAGGAAGTTCTTGGGTTGCCAGCTTGGACCAAAGTGAAGAATAAATAATGTATCTTATAATTTATTTGTTTAAATCCACCATATGAATATTCTTGTTGTTGAAATCACATATTTAGAGCTATTAGCATCAACATTTTTGAAAAATAGGTATACCTATGTTTATTCATTTTGGAGTGAAATATACCATAATTCAGTTGTGGTGGGTTAGGTGGGTGGAAGGGGTGCTATAAAATTGTTTTTTAAGACAAATAATTTTCTCATATAAATTTCAATGAGAATTTGGAATAAATTGAGAACTAGTAAAACCTACTTTCGATGTAGTTCCTTAGAAAAAAGGTGATGACGTTGCATTTTGATTTTACCATTTCCAATATGAACTTTTGATATATTCGCATACGTTTTTTGTAGTCCTTTTTTACAATTTTTTGCAATATCTGCATATATACTAACTTCATCATTCAACTGACAACCTGAAATAAATCGTAATGTTCAAAATATATCATGGTTTGAAAGGTTATCGAATAAAATATTTCAAGAGATGACGATCATATGAAGTTAATGAATTTCAAAAATAACTAATTTTTTTTTACACGATTTATATATTGGCGAGAACTCATACGATTTCAATAAAAATCTAGCAAATATGCTGTCTGTCTGAAACAATAGCAGCAAGCTACCAAGATTATAGCCTCTTCCTCCTCTTCAAATGGAGCTCCTTCCATTATAATTTTTCAAATTTTTGTATATTTTGTTTATTAAATTAATTTATTCCATACATTTTGTATATAACACTTTAATCTCAAGAATAGAACGGATGACGCGAATGGGAGAGTAGCTGCGAGTGTAAATAGGGATGTGTGAATATTGAATGAGTGTATAGTTCTCTTCAATATCTAAGAAACGGACCTGACCTGAGATGGGATAATGACATGTAATAAAGCCATAAAAATATCAGCCGTGACAGGGTCGTATTTTTTTGTGGAGAATAATAAATTGTTACCTGAAAACTTCTTAAGACTTTTGGGTCATTCCTATTATGAATACTCAATTTCTCTTCTTTTTCATCAGGTATAGTACGGCTCTGCACGGAAAATACGGAAAGTTTTAGTTTTATTGCATCTGAAGCCTGAATCAAGTCACTATGTGACCCTGTTTTGCTGACTTTTCAGGAATATAACACAAAATCCTGAGAATGTCCACTGATTGAAGATCATAAATCTACGATAACCTACGGATAATGCTGTTTGGCAAAGAGCCATGATAAAGTGAGTGGAAGAAGCAAGGGCAACTAGCGGGGTCAAAATATCGGCGGTAGCGATACCTATTCACTGAATATTGTAGCTGATGGTTAAATGCATCATGTAAAATTAATTCTCTCTATCTCGCTATAAACACGTCTAGCTCAAACATAATAATTATGTAACCCTCTCCACTTTAGACAAATGCCCGACAAGAAATTCCTCTCAAGGGTGGTTCGACTCCATGTTATTGTTACACTGGGTATGTCAGAGGGCTGACAGAAAATAAAAACTCTAGTGCGCCACTACTTCTTTAACTAAAAAGAAAATAGAGTTTAATTGGAACAGGAAAAATTGGAAATTTAAATACACCCGGACACGATCCCCTACAGTTCTTATGAAAGGGTGGATTTGAAGTTAAATTAGAAAAAATTCAAAACATGAATTTTATTCTGCCAATAGGAAATAAAAAATATAAGGCCTGCACTTTACACAGTGGGTACTTAGCTTGTAGAAGAAGGAAGACATGACATGAGCAGTTTTGTCATCTTGTGACTATTGTGTTGCAATGTCGCCGTATAAGACAAACCACACACTGAGAACGAAAGGTAACGGTAGGTAGGAAGGGGTCAGAACCAACAGCGCCATAACCCAGATAGCACACTACATCTTAAAGACGTCCAGTTCATGTCTTACTTTGGTCCAAACGTCCTGGTACGTAAAAACGTTTTTAAGACGTCCTTCTTACGACAAGTTTAAAACGCCTTTGACGTCTTAAATATGTTGGTGATGTGGACGTTCAACTCTTTTAGCAATTTTTAATGAGGCAAGTCTCCAGCATCACTAAATTATTGAGCACTTGAAAGGTAGAGGGCGACACAGACATACATTTTCTATTCATGTCATCCTTTAAGATGAGAATCATATGAATCAACATTTGGTACTAACCTAACAATGGACTTAGATCAGATAGTAATAAGTAGTTGAATATTATGGAGAAAAGAGAAAAGTCAGGCGAACTATATCTAGAAGTGGGGAAAGTAAATTTTTTAAATAAAACCCACTTCTAAATATATTAATATAAACACTTTGAAGGTGGGAAGAATATTTCAATAATAGTAAAGTTATTAGCTAAATTAGTTCAAGAAGAGTGATAAATATAGCATAAGTTTGTGGAAATAGATAAAAGGGCATTATAACATTTATTTTCATCAAGTAAAAAGACGGTATATAAACACGTCCAAAACTGTGTGTCTTGAAGACGTACAAAAATGGATGTCCCAAAGACGCCTTGTTTTGTAACAATGTACGTCCTAAAGACGTCTTCAAAACATATTTTGGATATTAGTGGACATGTTCGAAACGTCATGAACATCGTGAACAAACGTCTTTAAGATGTCTTTGAAACGTGTTTGTGCTATCTGGTAATCAACATTCGCGCATGCTATATTTCATATTTTAAACCTGGATTATCCCCAAATACGCCACAGCTGATTTACTCTTAGGTAAAACAATAAACAATAACTAATTCGAAACTAAGATCATTCAGTGAGGTTGCCAGTTAGTCCACGGTAGCCATTGGTTATCGATCCGGAAGTCAATCTAGCTCCATGCATTCAGTCCGTGGATATGCTCTCTTGGTTGAATCGAACAAAGGTATTAGGTAATAGTAAAATTACACTCATGACCCTGTCAGAAAATACGGTACATCGGTCAGGAACTCTATAAAAGTGTGGCCAATCTCGTTAAAAATGAAAAACGACTAATATCTAATGTGGTTCTTTTGTTCCAGAGAGATTTCAAAATACTTCTCTTCAAAATGTATTGAGCAAATCGTTGCTGAAATGTGCGCATGCTATATTTCATATTTTAAACCTGGATTATCCCCAAATACGCCACAGCTGATTTACTCTTAGGTAAAACAATAAACAATAACTAATTCGAAACTAAAATCATGTGAAAAAAGTTTAAATTTAAACCAGAAGTTTGCTAGTGACTTCCAAACACTTGCAATAAATAATTGGATTAAAGGTACCTTTATTATGTTATGTGTAATATGGTTACTTCAAATGGAATTTTATTATTGCAACATAAAGACCTAAATACAATTATAGCTCGCACACTTGTTTGATTCGTTTACTGTTTTACACAAGAACAAAATCAACTGATCGCAGTGGAGGGGTGTCAAAATCACTAGTTAATTCTAACTTACCATTTTTCTAATTCATTTTATATTTTCTCCAGCAAGCGATTACCCATTGTTTTGCCAATTCTTCTTCCTTTGAAAACGTGAAGTACTTATTTTATACTGGCACCCATAGAAAAATATAATATTTTATTTTGTCTATGATGGCACCTTTGGTACTTTAATTTTTTTCATACTTAGCTACGGCACAATTCGGCATTATAAATTGTAATTAATCGCACACCCACATAAAACCAAAAAAACACATTACAAATAACAAATGTAGATGTCTTAGTTCACTCAAAATATTAAAATATTCTCCGCAATTGAAAATAACATGTATACAGTATGCATCAGCAAGTCAAATGGCGAGTCTCGTTCCTCGAATGTGACGTCACTGCGCGTGGCGGACGCAATTATCATCAATTAGTAGCACACCGTTGTTCGTGTATCGTGCTCTGCACTAACTAACGACAAGTAATCACTTGCGTCGGAGCCTTTGAAATTTTTGGTACATCGTTTGTCTGGCGCCGTACTCGCCCGTTATCATAATAAAACAAAGACGAAAGACAGGCGTGTGGTTAAAATGTTATATCGGCACAATCCGATACATCGTTCGACGGCACAAAATACTACTATAGGAATATTCATTTATTGAAGCTTCAGATTCAACAAAGTACATTATTGATCAAATTGTTATGTTTAACATCTAGTAATGGATGTCCATGGATGTTGGGCTCGTTAAAGAACGACCCTTCTCTGTTTCTCTAGTCTAAGGAACGACCACTGGTTGGAACACTGGTGGGTTCGCCAAAATTTCCGGTTAGGGGTAGGGTGCTCCCGACGTCCGTGATTAGCCTCAGTCGCAGAAATATACCGAAGTTAAATAACAGAATAAAAAAAAAACATCTAGTAATTTTCCACCAGTTTTGACAATTGTATCCTCGATCAGATATTACTCCCAAAACATTTAATCCTGCATTGGATATTTTTCTTACACTTTCAAATAAAAAATGTCCCTCAGATCATCGGCAGATGACCAATTTTTGCAATTTCATAAAATACACCTGTCACTGTGAATTTTCTAACTATCTTAGTTTTATTGTTGGGTATGGTTATTGAAAGAGCTGAATTAAGGTCTTGAATGTCTTCCATTTTCAATGAATACATTTCCACTATATAATACGTAAAATTATGATTATATGATTATTTTGACGTTTCAAACGACGAGAGGAAGCTAAGTACATATGTGAAAATAGTTTGTGCGTTATTATTTAGTCATGGGGATATAATATTTCCGACAGTATAAGCAATATTTGGATTTGGAATTGAGTAAGCTATGAGAAAAACGTCACTTTTCATAGCAGTTGTAAAAAATAGTATGGTTGAAATAATACTCTTCTAGGTGTGCGATTGTTCGATTGTTAATATCCTTCTACGTATAGGAAGAGATTGAAAAAAAGACAGGTCTGTGATTAATTCTATAGTCAAAATATCACAATAATGAACCGTTTGAAATTACAAAGGTTTACCCTAATCTTCGACGTGAAAAATTTGATTAGCTGATGTTTAGAATACTTGCAAGCGCGACCTATCAATATACTCATTCAAATAGAATGCAGATCTACCTTTAGTAGTTGCAATGTGTCTTACATCTTTTTCTAATCTCTCACTGATGACAGTTCTCGGCAGGTGTGTACTTTGTTGTTTATGGTCAATTATTATTTATGAAAAGTGGATATTAATATTATTGTTATATATATTTGAATAATACAAAAATATGACTAGTTATACGGAAAAACATCAGCATTTTGAAAGTTCTCAAGTATCTTCAGCTAGAAAAAGAAGCTGGTAATTATTATTTCATAGCTTTTTCGAATTGGCTGAGTGCGATCCTGATGATTTTATTTATCAAATTTAAAGTTAGCTTAATATCAAAATATCGAATAAAGTGAACAACATGCCGAAATCCCGGATATACGTCACTAACAATGACGCACCAAGAAGGGTATTATTTCAACTATATATTGTATACCTAGGCGGTAAAGTGGCATTTTTCAGGCCGAAAGAGGATGCCGAGCCTGGCCACTTCTTGAGGCCTGGAAAATCACTTTACTACCATGGTTTACACATAATTTTAAATAAAATTTATCCTACACAAAATGGTTGGTAATATTCTTTCTATAGAAATTTTATTTTATAATATGAAATTCAGTACTATTTTCATCCTACACAATAATTGTTGGTAATATTTCATATGAAAATTGTATTTACCTGATACCAACGCTTACACATTACATTATTTCATCTGATTCAGGATCTATAACTTCATACAAGCATCAAAATACGAAAACTTATGATTAAATTTACAGACATTGACAGCTACTAACAATTTATTTTTATACTGACGTTAAATGGTGTTTATTTCAAGCTATTCGTTTTTGTTTCTTCAAATCACTCACATGCTAGCCTCAGCGTGTTTAAATAGAACTTTAAGGGCGGGTTTATCAATGCCCGGTTAAATCTGTCAGCTACGTAGCCCTCAGCTATCTCTAGCCGCCAGTCAAAGTCTCGGTTCAAATAAAAAGCATTTATCAATGCACCACATAATCGACAGCTAGCTAACTGGAGGCTAAGTGTAATGTTGTCAGAGAGTAAATGTCTCATTTTAATTTGGTGTAAGGAGGATCACCCCATCACCCGTTACATGAAATATACATATTATTAATTTTATTCGCATATTTTAACATAACACACTGAATCAAGAATATAGAGGTGAATGTTATTGTTGGGATTTGTACCCTTTTTTGAGATTATGCATGCACACCATTCGTATTCACATTTTACGCTGGCCGGCTTGATATCCCCACTAAGCGATAGCCTCTGCCAGCAACCGATTTGCGAGGGAAAAACACCACGCAGGGGAGAACGACTGCCGACTGGACCCTGCCCCCTTCCCTCCGATTCCCTCGAGAGTCTTATAAAACAATTGTGAGGTCCGCACCCGCACGTGGTGGCTTGCGCTGTTGGTACCTGTTTTACACACCACGTGGTGGTGAAAACTTCGTAACACTTTCATCCGTATTGTTTCCAATTAAATTTCTTACCTACAGTAATTTCCGAAGTAATTTCTAATAGGCATAAAGGCCTAAATATATCACGTGTAGTGAGAACAAGTAGTGAAAACGAAAACAAGTTTAAATAAATGCGTAAAGCAGTGTTTGTGTGTGCATTCTTCAAGGAAATCTAAGGTAACCTCTGTATTAACTTTTAAGTTGTATGTGTAATAGATGATAAGAATTACAACACCACCAATCAACATATTTGTTTGCTCAATTTTGGAAAACATTGAGCTTTCGGTCCTTCGTAAACTTGATGAACTTTAAGAAGTAATATAAGCATTAATCTATTCAAAGTGGTATTATTAAAGCATCATCCTTATATCGTTTAGATCCAGAGACCAGAGCTATTGAAGGAGTGTTAATTTATAAAATTTTCTTAATTTATACATTTTTTGGTCACTTCGACCGGATAAACGAGTTTTAATAAATACGATTCAAGTGGAAAAGTTCCTGTCGAGACAAGTGTGAGGTTTGCTGGCGCCGCTTAGTTAAGACGGCACAATTCAAGAAGTGCAGAAGTCCAGTGACGGTACGGTCACGTTTCGCCTTTAGATTTATGATTGATTTGATTTTATATTGTAAAAAAAATATACTTGTGTTTTATTTGCATGCAACTGGATTTAATTTTTGGTAAAAAGGTGGTGTTGTAAAAAGTTCCGAAATAGTAAACAAAAAAGTGGACTTATTTTAAACAAAGCAGCGGTGAATATACATGTGTAAAATTTAGATTCATAGTTTGTCAAATTCCAGTGGCGTAACGAGGTTTACGACTCAATCCATTAAAAATAGTGTATGTCCGAAAGAATCTAAGTTTTGCGAATGAAAGTTGGACTTTAACTTTTATACCGGTATAGTCGTGAAGTAGAAATACGACAGATAGGTATATAGTTTAAGTTTAAGAGCAAAGCTGTTTAGTGTTTTATATGTTTAATGTTCCAAATTTATTAATACGTGATATTTGTAGTTGTACAGTAGATATTTCAGTTTTTTGCGGTAGTATTTAGTTGCAAGTGAGGGGAACAGTTCTAAAGAGTGCGGTTGGCATAACGCGCAAGCATAAAGTTGTGGTAAACTGACATTCGGAAGGAATATTTGTAGTTGCATAAGTTCTGTACAAATTATTGTAAACATAGTTATAGATAATCATGGATGCGTTGAAGAATGCACGAAAACACGCGAAAGGCGCAATCACTAGAGTAGCTAAGTGGGTGAACAGTAATATAGATTCAATAACAGATCATTTCTTGCTAGAGTCCAAAGTAAAACATGTCAATGATAGTTTTGCAAAATATGATTCGATTCAAAATGAAATAGAAGACTTAGATGTTGACGGTTCAGATAGCGAAGATAGACAAGTAGTAGAAAGTCAATTTGATTTAACAGTAGCAAAAATTAATAGAAAAATTCATTCTTTAACGTCCACCCAAATTAATGTTCCACAACATAGTACCTCTACAATCATTAGAACCATTAGAACCATTAGAACCATACCATCATGTGGCATTATTGGCTCGGTCAGGGTTTGAATATTCCCAACTCTGTCACGGGATCGCCGAGTTGTACCACAAGATATCAGGTAGGTATAATCCTACCGTCGAGTTGTACCACCTTACTTACAACCGACTACTCAATTCTCAATTAGCAAAACTAGAAATTAATAGTAACCATCCTTCACAAAGTTCGATCGAGTGGGTAAAGATTGGGTAAAATTACCGAGAAAATAAAAACAAATATGCACCTGAATACAATTTATCAGAGGAAAGTCACCAAATATGGAATAGTATCCTAATATGGAATGCCTTCATTTCTCTAAGACTATAAGTATGAAACGCAACACTCGACCATATTCTGTTTCATTCGGTCTATTAACTGTCGCACCCACACCATCGAGTCAGTTGCGCGAATGCTTCATCTGTGGCAGGCGTGTTTTGTTTTGTTGTCGTGCAGAAGATTTTAAAGGTAAGTAATAAACGAGTATTACCAGCTGTTATGTGTAATTTCTTAATAATCCACTTCGATGGTCAGTATAATCGCCAATAAAGGCGGAAATGGATTAACTCAGGTAGTCGTGGTACAATTCGGTAGTCCCCCTCTGTCAGCAGCAAATTCCTTCCATTTGTTTTCCGCGCCGCGTATCCAGCTTAAAGTTATAGTCGAATAGCTCCAAAAATATATTTTTCTACTACTAGCTGTGAAGTTGACAATTATTGCTTCTTCTAGCCAACTGAGAAGTTGAATTTCTCTATTAGTGGTTGATAATTTTCTATTATTAACATAGGTACAATTTTCTATAATTAACATAGATAAATAATGGACAAATTCAAATATTTTGAGAATTCAGGGATATTAGTTCAACAGAAATTGTGCAGCATAATTTTGTATACCCAGGAGATTGTCTTTAACATATTTTCTGCTTGAAATTACCTATCAAGATGAAATTATTTGGATTAAAATACCATTAGTTTAAAATTCGCGCTTAACCAAAAATGACTGATGACATATCGAGTACGTTCATAATATATCGAAAACTGACAGTGTACTTGTCAGTCAGACGACGGAGTAAACGCGGAGTAAACACGGAGTAAACGTTTGTGAATTAATTTAAATTTTTGTCTTAAACTTGACTAGTAGTGGAAAAAATTGTATACACTCCAACAAATTGTTGTTTTAGGAAGCCACGCTCGCGCTTACGCGCTCGTGCTGTTTCCAAACAACAGTTTGTTCCTCAAAATCGAGGAAATTTGTATTTCGATAATCATTAACACACCTGTTGTATTATTCGGCCCTATTCCGTATCACGTTATGTTATTTGACGACCATCGTTAAGTGTGAATTTCTATAATATAACCGTATGACTAAAAATACCGATTCTGTATTATCATGCGCATAGTTATGTCAACGAGAATCGTTATTTTATCATCGTTATTATTAGAAAGTCTGTTGTCAAAATAACTGAACCAGTTTGACAGCTTGTTATGTCTCAACGATCTCGTTAAGTGAAACAAATGTCAAAAATGTAATCATTATTTGCTATATATTCGTGGAGATTTGTAATTTTTTGGTCCTGTTTTTTTAAATCAACCTTATTATCAAATGATTCCCAAACATTTTTAATTATTTTAACCTCGCATGGTTTGTTCTTCCCTTTTATTACAA
Organism: Galerucella calmariensis; assembly: GCA_910591675.1. Classification (NCBI taxonomy): domain Eukaryota; kingdom Metazoa; phylum Arthropoda; class Insecta; order Coleoptera; family Chrysomelidae; genus Galerucella; species Galerucella calmariensis. The sequence goes on along the minus strand of CAJUYG010000388.1, from coordinate 161,349 downwards.
TAGGATGCTTTTCTAAAAATTCCAACAGCATCTCATACTGTGGCCTTGTTGTTTTTGGAAGACGTCTTTGTTCTTCCATTTTTAATTATATTAAGTACACTTGAATGTAAACTTTCCTCGCGTTATATTGTACAAATTGCACTTCTACCAGAGACAACCTATGTCTCTGTTTCTGTCATGTGTTTTGATGGTATATTATATAAAGGTTATACTCTGACGGGTCTAACGGACCAAATCCATCTCTTTTTACATTCATTGAAGGTGTATCGTTCCATCTCGCTTCGTAAAAATCAAAACTTACTTCTTTTTCAACATATAATTTCAACAATATCGTTAAGGAAGCTTGATAGGTAACCACAGAACAGTTAACAACGGACCATCGTTAAAAATAACATACAAGATACGGAATACGGCTGATTATCGAAAATTGTTCCAGTCAATCAATATCCGCAGGTACGTCTTAGTCCCATTTTATTCTAGCCTGCCACAATTTCTGTGAAATAATCTTTGCTTTTATTGTGACGGGTGATAATAATCCCCACGGCCACGGATCAAATATTTGTGACGAAACGGGAGAGAATTATGCGTTTTGCAACTGTAGGGCATTTCAAGTTAATCGAATATTGTATGGTATCGTTATGCGAATTCCAATATAGCCCTGGAGTTGTACTATTTTCCTCTTGACTCAAGTCATACACTTATCGTTTATTTCGAATTTATCTAGAAGTTCTGTTTCATTTGTTAACCATCATCTAAATGAGAAACCATCGGATTTTAGAATATTGGTTACATTTTTTTGAATTGTTAGAAGTTCCTCTAATGAATCGCATGCCGAATCGAATGCCGTTAAGAGTAGTCTGGTTCACATGTACGATTTTAGCCAAAATTTTTGTATATTTACCGAAAATTACGATCAAGGTGTCATTCAATTCGGATTGTTATGTAGATAGTTCAAGAAAGGATTCCGAAAGGAGCCGAAAAAAATTGCAATAGTTATAAACATAATAGTGAAAAAAAGTGGGGGTTTAGTTTTTTTTTAATATCTCGAAAACTATTGATAATTCTCGAAATTAAAAAAAAAAATCTTAAAAGATCATTGAATTTACCGAAAAAAAAATCCCGACTCCCGGAACTGTATCTCCAATATTTATGACTTTTACAACGCCCTGGAAATAGAGCCAGACGGGTAGTCTGACTTTCACGCGAACTCCGACACTCTGACACAGTAACTTGAAATAGCTATTTGTATAACAAGGGAGCAAAATGCTTCTTTTCCTCCCGAGGATGAAGTAATCATTCAAGGGAGGAAAAGGTATTTTACTCCCATGTTATGTATCCGCCTCTCTCAAATTCGCTTGAATCACTCATTTTTTAATATTATTTAATATTTTGTTGATGTGAATTATAGAGTACCAAACCAAAGAGTACAGATGGTGTACTCTGTGACCTAACTCACTTTGAAACTGTTAATCTGTCAATGATATGCTATATACCGTCCTAAATTCGAAAGATGTATCTATAAATTCAAGTCAAATTGTTAATGTGAAAATCGTTGAATTAAAATAGCAATTTACTGATTTTTACCATTTTGCAAAATACAGGTTGTTCTATAAATAAAAGGTAACATTTCAGTACAGGTCGTCAATACCGTATAAGTTATTTGATTAATGACGTAACATGACGTCACTTTTACTTTTCCTCCATATGGAGTGAAAGTATTTTTCCGCCCTTGGGTGGAAAAGTACGACGAAAAGTACGTGAAATAGTTATTTATGATACAAGTGCGTGAAGTTATACTTGTACTTCATGCACAAGTGTCCTACAAAACTTTATGTACGACCACATGAAGAAAAAAAGCAGATATATACTTACACAACGAATTCCAAATTTAGGTGGTATGCAATCCAAAGAAATGCATTCTTCTCGAGGTTCATTCATTTAAAATAAGTGTAATTAAAATTTTAAATATAAAGGAGAATTCCTCACATGTGATTTTTAACCAATCAGAACGTGTATTTCTGACATAACCATCGCAACGGATGAATTTTAGTGGATTTTTTTTCCTCGTGGGTACCCAACAGCGAATTATACTGGACATTTACTCATATTACTTTCTTTATTTGCAGTAGCCAAAGCAGTAACGAAGAAAGATTTCCACAGGACAGTGACCCTCATGAAAAGACTTGAAGCACACAAAACACAAGGGAGACAGACAGGATCACTTACTCGATATAATTATAAACATTGTCTTTTTTAATTATATTAAGGAAGTGAACCGTGTTTTCAAAGGTATTGACATGAGAGTGATTAACAGAGATGCTCTGTTTCAAATAACCTTTAATAAATATCTTAAACGCCGTAAGAGACCAGAAAGGAGACCATTATGAGTTATTTTGAAATAGATCAGATTGATGATCAGTCTTTTGTTAATATCATTCAAAAGACATGTCAGTACAGGTTTTCTTTTTTATGTTCCTTGTATATTCATTATTTTATTGGTACTTTTTAGTATAATTTTCCTCTTTAGCCCCTTTTTTATTATCTTCTCATATTTGTTTATTATCTAATTACTAAAAGTTATTTGTTTGGAAACAATACCTCCTTCTCCTATTTTAGTGATTATTGATTTTCATTGAATGTTTGTGATCTTTTAACTTCAATAAGTATGTTATATTTGATTATTTTTGTACTCCACAATATGCATCTTGTTCTGTATTTCAATAATAAAGGTGAGAGGGTCACTGTTTATTGCGTTTTCCCTGATCACTGATAATAATTATAAACTTATTAATGCTTCTTACTTTAAAAAAACGTTTTACCTTACATAGTATGTGATTCAAATTAATTTTCTACATTTATTGTTCTTCCTGTTTGTCATTAAAAGATGTAAAAAACGTTTACCTACGACCCCCCCTGTAATCAGTCAATAACACACAGTCGGTATCAATGTAATGACGTCTATTACGCACTGTAAAAAAAAACGCAGCTGTAAAGTAAATCGCACGGCTTCCCTAGCAACATCTTAGCAACTGTCAATAGACGTCACCATTTTATTCAAAATTTACTATTTAAAAACATTCAATACGGCCATGTTTAACTATGAAAAGCCCAAAGGGCTAAGTATATGTATTGATTATAATTGAAAAATAGACTTTCGATTATCAACAATATATTAATAATGATTGAACGTTAGTTCTTTAATGTGCTTCTTCCATTGGTAATAGAGTAATAGAGATGGAGTTTACCAAGCACCTCTAATTATGTAACTGTTATTTCTTATGCTTCTTATAAAAAATACAAGTAGGTCGTAGGTAAAGTATAGTACGTAACTCGTGTTGTAAAGCATTTTACGCACTCACGGAATTACTTTTCCATTCGTGCGTAAAATGCTTCTTACCACACACGTTACGTAATATACTATTTATTGGCTGTGTACTTTTTATTTTAAATAAAATATATAAACTTTTTATATAAATTTTTCTCACTCCAGGCATTATATGGTCCATTTTTTGACATTTCATTTAATTTAACTTGACTATTTGATTGTTATTATTGTAATATCAATCAAAATGTTGAGTTACTTTGAATGAAATATTAAATAATGGACCATAAATGCCATTTTGCAATAAAAATAAAAACACAGTAATTTTGAATATGGCGCTAGCCGCGAAAAACTGTAAATTTACAGGAATCTTCTTTTTCCACTGTTAGCGGAGATTACAACCATGTCAAATGTTTTAGAGTTCCATTTTCCGACTCTCAAGGTGGCGCCACTGGTAAAATTAATTCGTCATATGAAGCGCCACGGGTCAGATTCCCATCTATCAGTGTTATGTTATCTATGACTGGAAGTTGTCAATTGAAAATAATCTTGTCACAGTAGCGGTATTTTTGTACTTACGGAGGGCGTTTGAAACTATTAATAGTACAGTGACTATACTACAAACAGTGGCGACAAGCGGCGATCAGCTCCGCCCATCCGCCATTAAGAGGCAAACTTTTTGGCGGGTCTATATTATTTAACTCAGAAAATTCAAATGTTTCGTTTAAAATCGATTATTTTCGAAGTATTTCAAAAAAATATATTATAATTTTGGTATTTTATGAGAAACTAAATCTAAAAATTAGGTGTATAGGTACAATGTTTTTTATTTATTTTTAGTTTGATAGAGATAAATTATGGTTGCAAATAAACTTTAAAGCTGCATTAAACATTTTCAGCAGCCTTTAGGAATTTTGATAATGCTTTTTCTAATATTAGCTGTTTATTTTGGTGAACAAATATATAAATAAGATAACCAAGGTAATGTGAGAAATGTTTATTTGATACAGATAAATTATAACTAAGTACAAGGTTTATACTAAATTCAGATACACATAATATCTAACTACTAAAATTCACCAACATATAGGTACACCTACTAACTGAAATAAAATATACAATGCAATAGGTAGGTACATACTTTACTATAGCGTATAACCAGCAACCGATTTACTTGCAAACTTATCAATGTTCTTATTGTCCTTTCTTTTGTTTGAATATATTTTTAATCTAAACACAACAAATCTTTTAACAATCTTTTCCTTTATTTTATGACAATTAGGAACATCTAAATCTAAAGTGATCATTTTTTCAACAAAATACTTTTTTATATCTATATTTTGGCTAACTACAATTGTTATATACTTTTGAAATATTGTTTCCATTTCAACAAAAAAATGAAATACTACTTCAGTGCAAAAAAACAAAGTATTTGCTTTAAACATCTTGATGTTCACAAACTTAGAAAAGTTTTTACATAGAGGTGTTTTTGATGCAACACTACTTAAACAAATATAACAGGTTTTGGATGTTCGTTTGATACTTTGCATCAAATACCCAGCAATGTTGTACAATGAATTACTATCACTATGACTAAGATGAAGCCCAGGAAAATTAATGTTTTCTGGTACAAACGCTTCACAGTAACTTTTGTCACTCTTTGTGAGTGTCCAAGAATCCGGACAAAAATTGTCTCTCGTCTTCTTCATAACTGCTACTATTGGGTTGCTTCAAATACTGGGAAACAGTAATTAGTTTCAAATTATTTTTCACTTGCATCGCATTAGGGACGACTTGCTTGCTCCTTAGCACACAAAATAAATTCTCCAAGCAATCCTGTGAAAACCTACTAGTCAAAACAAATTCGTACTCTTTTTCTTCCAACAAATATTTATGTAATTCCAACATTGATTGTGTTGAAATAAGAGTGCCAGTTTGAGCAGGTTTCCAAATCTTTTTAATACCCACCTCCATGTGTGTAAAAAGATCCATAAAATCCTTTAAAAACTGAATTGTTTTGTCATAAACGTCTACATTAAATTTACTTAGTGCACAAGATACATGCCTGGAAGTCATTATGTAGAACCACCTCTCAACTTGATCCAAAAACTATGCTGTTGTAAGATAGTCAGGCTTGTTTTCAACTTCTGCTACAAATTTCAATGCACTACTTACTGAATGGTTTACTACATTTGTTGAAGTGGAAACCTTCATCTTACCAAAGTGTGTTGGCATAAGGTCATCACTTGATAATTTTGGAGCTAATTTAAAATGGCACTTTTCTTGATATTTTATCAATTCTTCTATGTGACGTGAATGGACTTCTCTGGAAGGCAACCCAAACTTCTCACATATTTGTTTTGGCAGATAAATGATCTTATTTGTCATGAGCATATTTTTGATATTTTTGAACAGATGTGGCACATCTGCAAATATATGAATGAAATTATCTTTTTTTAATGGATTCTCGATTTTACACTTTAGTAACGAAAATCGTCCTGCCATTATTCCCCACATTTTCCAAAGAGCTTGGTTACAAGCACCCATATCAGAAGTTATGCTTAAAACATTTAAATTTAGTTTTTGGGTTTCCATTAATATATCTTTTATGATATTGGAAAATACTTTACCATTAACAGAATTGCCTGTAAAGTAATAAGCAACTACTTGTTTCCAACGTAATTTTACTCCTGCTAACATAAACACTAAAACATGAGTTGCTGTTCCATTATGGTCAGGTAATGTTACATCTCCAGAAAACTTATTGAGAGACACATCATAGTTTCTTCCTGGCGTAATGGCGGCTTCATCAAAAACCAAGATACAATCAGTTTCTCCAGGTTTAAATGTGTCACATTTGATTTCAAGAAATCCAAACACTTCATGTAGGATCCCGCTATCAAATTTTAAATTTTGCAATCGCATCTGAAGGGTCCTTGTTGATGGCAGAGGATATTGTTGTTTTAGAAGTTCCTCATATCCACTAGTTCCACAACTAAACCTTAATTTTAGAGCCTTTGTCACAGTCTCGTTGGACCATCTCATGATTTTACCCACTTTCTTATCACGTCTCTTTTGTAAAATGTTAATTTGGTCATCATTAAAAACAGTTTTTAATAGTGTATATTCAGAACTTCTATGTATAGTTGCTTCTGAATCTTTGACTTTCCTTTTCATATTCCTGAGCGTTTTTTTGTAGTATCTAACTTTCCTTGCATGTTTGTTATACAACTGGCTGTATTGTTCCAACTTTCTCATTATTCCAAGATCCTCTACTCTTTCTGGGCTTCGTTCTGGGCTTAATGAATTTTCACTGTAGCTTTGACTTCTGGTAGCTTCCAATAAATTGCTTGATGAAGATGTAGAAGGACCTAATGCTGACAAGGCTGGCTCTACTGGAGAATCAGCAAATGTACTTGCAGCTGCAATGGTTGTTGCTGCAGGTAATTCTGAAATAATAATTTATTTAGTTCTCAACAAAGTAATATACCAATTCTAAACAAAGTTTTTCTTTTTTGGGCACCATCCCACATAGCATTGAAAGAAGATTCATATGCCAAGTATATGCCTTCAACGTCCCGTAAAAGATGTTCGTTTCGGTACATGATTAGCATATGCTGTCCACATACTTTTGAGCACATCCCTGTACATACATCCATAGCAAGTGCTAAGAATTTAAGATTCAAACTTGTTTTTTTCCGTAGATCTTTCGCATATGATTCGCACATACCATAAAAGTCCACCTAAAGCCTTTTTTTTAATTATATATTTAGCATGTAATAATGATTTACCATCAACTAAGATCCTTTTCACTACATTCAGCGCATATGCTAAGTATATACCTTGAAGAATATCAGAAGTATTTTATTTCACAGATATCCTAAGCATGTGATAGGGATTATCAATCAGGTCAGGTAATTTTACATCAGATCTTCAGCACGTTTTATTCGTTTCACATACATGTATGAATTATTATTTACTATTTTCGTTTAATAGATTCAAAGCCATCATTGGTGTTGTACCCTTTCATTTTAAATATGCATCTGCCGATATCAGAATTAACCCAAAAGCCCATCCTTAGCATGTGCAAAATATAAAACACGGAATATTATTTGGTACATGTAAAGCACATGCTGCGCATATACCATAGAATAAAGTCAATGGCGAGTATATACCTTTAGCATGCGATAATGACCTAATATATATTCTTTATTAAGCTAACTTCAATCGATATTGAAGCCATTATATCTTTCCATTTATAATATACACTTAGCATGTATATATCTGAATAATCTGATGATTAACCTTAAATCATATTTTTAGCACGTGCAAAGTATAAAACATAGAACATTATTTGGTACATTCAATGCACATGCTGAATACGTCCTTCGCACATGCGATCACATCCTGTTTCAGCATATTCGAAATAATACATAAACGCATCGAAAGAGGGCGCTGACTTTTATTTGTAGCTTTACACCGATTCATATGTAACCACGGAAATCAAATACCGGACCAAAGCTTAAGAATTATACTTACCTGGCGTAGGGGTTGCCGTGATGAACATGGCATGCAGATGGCATGGACGTCCCCCCAGAACAAGGATTTTTCATTGCACTAATTAATAATGGTACATTGGTAAATGGTAAATGAAAAATAAGAGGTTGACAAAAGAGTTAACTTCTATATCATGTACATAGCACCTGAAAAGTGTATATGCATTGCAAGCGAGAAACTTCAGAAGAGCATGTGCAAAGTACATTCTTTTCGTAAGAGGAAGTGTAATGGATATGCGTAGGTCCTGCGAATAATACGAGATATCCATAGCATGTGCCTAGCATCTACACTAGCACATGTATAGGAGATTAATAGCACTCGGATGGGTATATAATATATACGCCGATAACACATGCCTAGGATGTATTGTATATTACAAGGCCCATAGCTAGAAAATGCGTAGCATGTGAAAAGAATGTGCTATCACATGCTTGTTGGCACTTTGAACTTTTTATTGCAGGGTACATACTCAGCATCTTATAAGGACATCTTTCATCACATTCTGAGAACCTGATCAGCATGTGACCAGGGCGCAACACAATCTATTTATAGCACTTGTTTTGGTATTATGTGAGAACATGCTTTGCACATCCATGTTCTTTTTGAAAATATTCCTCGCATATGCTTAGGATGTCAAATTGCTATGTGGGATTGCAGCATTCATTAAAAAAGTTTTGCGGTTGTACTAACCACTCCATGAATTTTTTTATGAATACACAATTATGTATCAACTATCCTTAAGTATATAACATATTTGGATGCTTATTTAGCACAAAAATTTCAAATGTCTTTTATCATAATACATTGTTGAGTTGTGACAGTTTTCTTTCGAGGTAGCACGCATAAGATATAGCAAAAAAATATTGCTCTATATTTTCAAATCCAAAGCTCTCTTAGATGATAACTAGGTACTTCTAGATATTATGTTATAAAATAATTAAAATTTGGTACCCACCATTTCTTTTAACTGGCGATCTCCCTTTATTTTTTGTAATAGAGGATGTAAATGAAAAAAGAGTTGGTACAGCACTAATTCTTAGTTTTCTGGTTCCATCCACACGAGTTTTCTCCCACATTTCAGGAGCAAAATGAACCTACAATAATTCATGTAATGAACTACACAATTTTATTATAAACTGAATCTATCCAAGTATGAAAACTAAATAATATTTGTACCGAGTAGAATATTATATACCTATTCTACTTGGTAATCAATAATGCATATAATATTTACCTCACAAACATGAATAATCAGTTGGTTTCCAGTTATCCCTTTTCATTTTAATTAACCACTCTTTCCTTCTAAGAGGATCTTTTGGAAACTTTTTCATGAAAAATCCCTTTTTGGCTGAGTTGCTACAATCTATAGCAGCACAACCTGGCATGGTTGAGAAATCCTGAAAATAACAAGTAACAAGTTTAGAATACGTTAAATCCTAAGTACACTCCTTTATGTAATACTTACAAAAAAACTCCAAAAAGCTGGGCAACAATTGCAACAAAACAGCAAAATAACAAAACAGTGTTCTAAGTAGAAACCCGTTTGGTTTACACCACACAGTTGATACAGTTTTATGTAAGCACTCTATTTATATTGACAAGAAAATAAATTAATATCAATAACAATAATTACGTTCTTGTTAATAAAAAAACCAGACAATCCAAATACAAAACACTTGCTCTGGTCAAAGGTAAACAGAAAATTAGCCTCCTAATGGCGGCCGCATACCACGTGACTAGTCTGTCCAATAAAAATCGATACATCGATTGTCGCCACTGTTTGTAGTACAGTCACTGTATTAATAGGGGTAGATTATTAATGAAATTAAGAGCTATTGGTTTGGGTGGTTGTGCACTTGACTGGTTGGGACATTATTTGGAAAACAGGAAACAAAAGGTAAAGGCGAGTAATTGTGTCTCAGATACTATAGGGAATGATATGGGGGTGCAACAGGGTAGTGTTCTGGGTCTGCTACTGTTTTTAGTTTATATCAATGACATTGCTAGTGTAGTCAAAATATGCTCAATACACTTATTTGCGGGTGATACCCTGGTCTATTTTACCCATGAAAACATTGAGACTTGTTTTAAAACAATAAATAGCTCTATAAGTAAAAGGCGAAAGATTTATTCGCATCTGAAGGGAAATAAATTAAAAATTAAATAACTCGTCAAATTAATCTGGCTAATTGGTCTCTGCCAAAGCCACCCAACTACTAAAAAAAAAAGCTCTATAAGTGAAATAAATGATTATTGTAACGGAAATTCGTTGAAAATAAATTACGAAAGGACAAAATGGATGTTAAATGGGGGTAGTGGAAATTTAAGAAAATTAAATATAGCAGCACAGAGTGTTTCTATTGACAGAATGAAGCTTCAGAGAGTCGAAAAAAATTAATATCTAGGGGTGATGGTTGATACAAATTTACAATTTAAAGAACATGCTAATAATGTCATCAAAAATATTTCATACAAAATAAATTATTTGAGACGCTGTTCTCCACATCTCATCAAATGGGATAAAATAGTTATTTATAATACTCTTGTATTACCTCATTTTAATTATTGTGTGACTATTTTGTATTTGCTCAACCAAAATGAGTTGCAACGATTGCAAAGGTTGCAGAATGGAGGTATGAGGATAATACTGAACTGTTCGCAATTGGAACCAATCAACTCCATGTTAAATGTGCTTCAGTGGTTGCTTGTTTGTGAAAATATTTACTCTTTTATTCCGTGATATTTATATTTAAGATTAAATTAGGAATCTCCCCAGTATATTCACAAAATATTTTAAGCTATAACCAGGATGTTCACAATACTAGAATGAACACAATACTAGAAATAAGCAAAATTTTAAAGTTTATAGGGCCACAAAAAAATGTACACAAAATTCAGTTTTTTTTAAAGGTGTACAGGCTTTTAATAATTTGCCTGAAGATATTAAATGCTCTACAAGCATAATAATATTTAAGAGAAAACCGGAGAAAACTGACTGATTACTTGCTGACTAGTTGATGTTTTTTTTTATCATCTTAAAGGTATTTTAAATATATACTTATGTATTTTTTATATTAAATGTGAATGTATTATCATGTAAATTTCTATGTAAAATTAGTTATTTTTGACTAAATAAACGATTTATATAATAAAATGCATTTTGATGAATCTTACAATCTTAACGAATACTATGTATTTAGCTTTCTAAATTATCTATAAGAATATTATCTATAAGAAAAATAAGCTATATCACACAAATTTACTTTATTCGGAAGATGTTGGTGATATTAGGTGTCTGTATCTTCACAACCTATGTACTTATGCTTATAAGAATCAGTCGCCTCATAACTATATATCCTCAATCTATAATACACGATGTAGAATCAATCTACTACTCAGCATACCTAGATATAATAAAAATCTCAGCCATAGATCTCTAATTTGCACACTACTTAAAACCTATAACATGCTGCCTGCCTCTATTAAGCAAGTAAATAATTATAAACAATTCTCAAAACTATCAAAATCATATATCTATAACAACTATCATCAATTCTCAAGTATGTTTAATTATTCCTAAATGTTTTTCTTTCTTTTAACTATCCCTAGTTTTATTGAAACAAATCAACTATGTATAATTTTTAAATTTTTTAATGTTTAATTTACTACTAAATGAATGCACAACACAAGTGTTAAATCACTTCAGTGCTTTTTTGTTAGTTTGTTATTCCAAATTACATGAAATTATATTTATTACTGCATATTATGTGCACCCCAAGTTGTCCTTAGGTGGTCATTTACTCAAACTATCAGCCTATAGTCTTTTACCTTATGTGTAAATGTTATTTCAGTTAATCTTATTTCATCCTCGATTTTGTACCTAAATGTTATACCTACTTTTCATTATCATGTTTTAATTTTGAATGTCTCAGCTTATGCTGCATACTTGATTTAATGTAAAACTGACGTGTATATCCATCTAAGGATGGCTACTGTATGCTAATATGGATAAATATTATTATATTATACTTAACCATTGCTTCAATGAATGTGATCTGGGATAAAATTTTGTGTATATTATCTCTGGATCAAGTGATGTGAGTCAGCACCGAAAATAACGACAGACTCTTCAAAGGCGCGATTGCTGATGTATCCAAATTCAATTGAAAAAATAATAGACTTGAAATATAAGAAACATTTGTATCAGCATCTACATCTAATGAAGTAATTCTTTGCATGATACAGTGAACATTCATTTAAAACCAAAGAAAATTGAATTTCATATTGTTCACAGCTCCAACAAATAAAAAATTTCTTTCCCTCAGCTTTATTTTCAAGTTCAGTAAGTTCATAGTAAGATGGCGCCAACGTTACCTATGGATGGTGCTCTTAGCATTTCCAGCATCGCTGAAGGTGCTGGCTCACATCACTTGATCCAGAGATAATATACACAAAATTTTATCTCAGATCACATTCATTGAAGCAATGTCTATAATAATAATAATGATAATATTTATTCCTATTAGCATACAGCAGCGTCAGCAGCCATCCTTAGATGGATATACCATACAGACCATATATAACCAAATGAATTTTTTGGCTGCATATCACTGATGTGAGCTGAGCATGGATAAATGAAGAAATGAAAATCTAGTATCCATGAAGCTGTCAAGTCTGTCAAAAAGTACCAATTTCCTACTTTCATACTAGAAAAAGTATTCAATTTTACCTGAGACCATTCCCAATACTCCTGGTGCATAAATGTGCGCTCCTCTAAGTACTGCCGAAGCACATTCAGTATCAACTATAACTTCTTTTTTGTGTTTTTCAAGTTCCTCAGCGGCATTTGTATTTTCAATAACAATGACATTAGTAAGATATGGATGAATATATATTCTGGATACTAGTACGTTATTTATCCTTAAAAAGTTGGCAAGTATTTGCAATACATTTTCTGCGTTATTTTTCAAGGTATTAACTCTAATAGATGTGATTTTTGGAGGAGTGCATAACCATTTAATATTACGCATAACCTCTTCAATTGAAATCTGGAAATATAAAAACAATATTACCTATCATAAAAATCAGTATCAGTTATCATCAGTACCACCAACTGTTACTTACATTCTTGTCACATACCTCTGCCTCTGCCATTAAGGTGTATATTAGTTTATAATTGAAGTTTTCATTGAAAGGAGAAATCGGATACGGCATTTTTTACTAAAAGGTAACCATTACCTACTTCGTATTTATTCAATGTTTAATGTTCAGATAAAAAGTTAAAACGTGCGATTACGTGCTCTACTGTGAAGGTTAGAAATTGATGACTAAAACTAAAACTAAAAACGTCACTTGACATGCGTCAATTGCGTCAAACTGTTAACCAATGCCACACGCTGATTCGATTCTCAAGACGTGGCATGAACGAACTGCGATTCTCTTTCAAATCCGCCATATTGACATTCGACAACTTTTAGGGAAGACGGGTGAATGTAACAGCGATTTTCAAAAGTGTAAGGTGTTTTTTTTTCAAAACGTAAGTACAAGGTCACTTTATTGTATTTATGATTTATTCCCACACATTTTAAATAGGTCCTAGCTCAAGGTGTTCCCAATATTACTTGTTTTTACGAAAGTAGGGTTTGGTTTAAAGTGACAACAAGTCAAAAAACGGCTTGTAACGTTTCTGATTTCTATATAAGATAATTTCGGGGAAAAAATAGTTGATCTACTACAATAACGTACCTACTTCTTCAGAAAAATGTTCATTTATTTCCCTTTTATTCCCTAGATATGACAAATTTCTCACAAATATAAGATCAATATGTAATTTTTAAAGTAACTAGAATTTTAATTTTGTCTTTGTTCTAAAATTAGATACTTCTCAATAACGTATGAAATGTATAAAACAATAATAGATATTATTTTTAGGTTTATTAAATAAGCAATCACTATGGGTAATGTGTTTGCAAATTTATTCAAAGGACTCTTTGGCAAAAAAGAAATGAGGATATTGATGGTAGGACTTGATGCAGCTGGAAAAACTACAATTTTGTATAAACTAAAATTAGGAGAAATTGTAACAACTATCCCAACTATTGGTAAGTTTTTTGGTGTCATGTTCTTTTTCCAATAATTATGATATCAATTGAAATTTCAAGTTAAAATCATTGCTCTTAGGTAGATTCCGTGAAATAAATTATGATTACTCTATGGAATGAGCCTTCTGGAAGCGGAACAATTTATTTATATACACAGGGTGTTTCTATATTCATTTAGCAGAACTAACAATACCTATAATACAATGAAGTAGAATTTCATTTGATGTTTTGATAAGGTCCTGATGGTTCAGCTTAATTTAGAGAATCCCAAAAAAATTTAACATTTCTTCAAGTGTTCAGGTGGAAATTCCAGCAATCTTTCAAACAGTTTTGTATCTGCTGTTGTACCCTAGTTCACAAAAAATCTGTTAAAGGACTAGCACTTTCTGGTTGTCAATATTAACAGGAATCTACAAACGGGTGATTGATATTTTGAGGAATTGGGGTGGAACAATTAGATTCCTACCCCCCTGTAGGCATACCTTTGTATTCTGCCTATATATATTTACTCTGATTATATTTAGTGGTTTTTTTAGAGAAAAATATGGACAGGAATATTGGGGAAGTGGCAAAATTGTAAATAAGTACTCTTTTCACTATACTCCAAGCTTTCAGAATATCTCTATACCTATTTGCTGGATGTTATTTTAACCTCAAATGTATGAAATAGACGAATTTGAAATTTGATGACACTCATGCTCCCTATCAATAGCCAAAAGTAAGAAAATATCACTTACCAAATTTTTATGATCACTCTTTCTATTGATGATATTTTGTTCTTAGGATATGTGAGCCATATCCCAAAAAAGTCATTTTTTAGTATTTAATTGTCTAAAATGAAAAAAAAAAAAAGGTGAACCTAACCAATCTCGATATTATTAGATATAGGTTAGTTATAATTTTATACTAGTTCTTATTAAGTATATAAGCAAAGGATTTTGTTTACATCACTTGGGCATTCAATTTTTTTTAAATTCAAATCAAAATTATTGTTAGATGTATTTACCATTTAAAACAACTTGAAATACAATCTCAAATGCTATCTAGATATTCTGAAAGCTTGGAATATAGTGAAAAGAGTACTTATTTACAATTTTGCCACTTCCCCAATATTACTGTCCATATTTTCCGAAAAAAAGTCTTTTAAGTGTTTGATTGTATATCTAAAATGAAAAAAAAAGGTGAACCTAACCAATCTCGATATTTTTAGATATAGGTAGGGTCATGAAACTACTTATGGCCACTTCAAGACAATAATCCTTTTATAGGGTTGATTTTTCAATAAAATTTTACAAGAAAAAAAAAACAAAAATACCATTTGATAGGTTGAAATATGTGGTTTTCAACAATATTATACATCTGTTATATTGAAAACATTTGGATATATTTTTTTAAATTTTTTTCCCAACCTTACTTTTGGCCATCAGTCTGACATTAGTTCTTCACTTATGGCCACTAATTTTCAAGATAAATGCACATTTGTTTATTAAATTGGATGGTGTTATGTTATAGGTAGGTACATTACAAAAGCAATAAAAAAGGTAGGGTAAAAAAATGTAATCTAAATTAAGAAGTTTAATGTAATTTAACAATTGAAATTTGTTACTTTCCATAGACATTAACACTCCCTGAAAATTTTATAACAAATTTTCTACTTTGTTCTACGAGATCATGCTTGGGTAACAGTCCTAAAATATCAGATCTAGGAACTGTGGAAATGTCATTTTCAATGTACTTACTCAAACGTGGTTTTTTCCTTATGTATGCTTTTCAAACACTGTATTTTTATTTCATTTGCAACACATTGACGTACAGTTGCAGCATATTTATATAAGTACAATTGATATTTTACCATGGGCACCAAATTTAACCATTATAAAATCACCCTACCTTACTTAGTAACTTTATAACACACTCACCTACTCAAAAGTAACTTATGGCCATAAGTAAAATTTCATATTTTACTTTTGGCCACCATATGGCCATAACTCAAGAATCCTTAATTTTTTGTTTCTGCTAATGGCCACCTTGACATTTATTTTAGGGAATTAAAAAAAAATTATTTGGATAAAAATATCTTGGGTTTTGATGTCTACTTTACCTCTGGAACTGCAAATATTCAAAAAAAAACCTTGGTGAAACTTAAATTTGTCAGGATGTTTACTGATTAGTTCTTAGCAATAACAATAGGCAAATACCTGTACGTATTACACACTTCAACTGTTTATTCCACTGCTCACACCAACCTTTGTTTTTTAACTGTAAACTCTCCCAAATATATTGGAACATGCATATTTACCTCCTCTAACTGATAATTTTGCTTACATTGTTGCAAAACGCTTAATTTTTGTTCTTAAAGGAACAAGTGGCCATAAGTAGTGCCACGACCCTAGTTATAATTTTATACCAATAGTTCTTATTCTATGAGCAAACGAATTTGTTTGACAGCACTTAGACATTTATTTTTCTTTCCATTCAAATCAAAATTATTGTCAGATGTATTTACCATTTAAAACAACTTGTAATACAATTTCAAATGCTATCCTTGAAAATGGAAATAAAGATATTCCGAAAGCTTGGAAAATATTGTAAAGAGTACTTATTTTATAGAGTAAGATCTCAGAGCAATAAGACATAACTTATTTTCAAATAGTTGAAATGTTAGGTTCTCAGTAGCATCTCGTGTGCTTCGAATACCTGTGTGTTTGTGGTTATAATTTAAAATTCCACTATTAGGATTTATTTATTCATTTATTTATTAAAATGTTTAGACCTTGAAGCCTTAGTTAGCTACCTTATAAAATGAATACATAGTAATAATAATATTATGGTAAATATTACTGGTTTATTTTTTGGAGCATAGACAAAGACCGCATCAACGGTGGTGATGGGCGCTCTCACTCCATCTACCGCCATGCACTTTCTATTATAAATAATATTTATTTTCATGTTTGCGGGCAATTAAACCCCTCCGGAAAAAGTGTCTGGCTTTTTGTAATTATATTTTCTTCGTATTTAATCAAGACGCTGTTAAAATTTCAGTATGAATCAAACACTTCAAATTGTATTGAGAAAAAATCAACTTTGGGGTGGATTTATTGAATATAAACCCCTTCAAAACTGTCTGCCCAAATAGTTGGCGTACTTGTGTAAATCGTATGTCCGATTAAACGTTTTCTCAATCTGTATATATACAGGGTGTACCAATCTTACAACAAACTTCTGTATATGGGTTATTTTAAGAGATATCAAAAAATGTTATCAACAAAAATAGTAGAAGTGCTGAAGGCGCATATTTTGAAATTATATCGAACTATACAGAGTGCTGCATAATTCCGTTACAAACAAAACATGATTTTCTAAATGGGAACCCCTGTATATTATACCGAATTCGGATTGGTTACAATTTTTTGAAGATTTTGATATGAGGTTTTGTTAGTTATACAGAGTCCTTCAAAATATATGGACACGTTCATGTGAAAATAGTAGGTAAATCAACGCTCTGTTGCTTGTACGTTGAAGAGAAAAAATGTATTTTGCCAAACAGAGTTTCGTAACATGATGCAATATCTCCGTATCCTATTAAATTTCAATTATATTGTTTCTTATATACAGGGTGAACGTAAACTCGAACCTGTCATTTTCTTTCTTATTTCAAATGGAACACCCTGTATTTTATAGCAAAAATAGAATCTTCGATTATGTAACTTTAATTTTTGTCAAGCATTCCCTACTCCCAAAGTTTATAAAAATAGAGTTATCTGGTAATATTTATTGTAAACTATTATTATTGGCCTATTATGTGAAAGCAATAAACGTTGTATGTAACAAAAAATCCCAATTAATGATACATTTTAATGAAAAACTCATTCTAAAAACAACTAGCTACCAAATGTATAATCCTAACCCTAATATTAAGCTTAAGGTTCAAAGTGTTCACCGTTAACATCAATGCAATGCTGTAAGAGGGGGCCCAACTGATAGGCCAGCTCGGTCACCCGATTTAACAAAAGTATATTTATTTTTTTCGGGTGTTGTAAGGAATAAGTTTATAAAATTAGAGGTGACATGAAAGAGATCATTAGTGCGGCATTTCGATCTGCAAACGTTGATATGCTGAGAAATGTTAGTCAATCATTTGAACTATTCTGCATTGCATTGATGTTAACGGTGAACATTTTGAACCTCTAGTTTAATATAGACGAATGGATTTCTGTGAGGAGATGATGGAACGTCAAAATGCTGACGAGAACTTATTAAAAAATATTTTATTCATGGATGAGTCACCTTTTTCATTACACAAAAAACACAATCCATCCGTTACAAGATATTGGTCTCAGGAAAATAAACATCTAAGCATTCCAATCCGAACACAGTATCTGCAGATGCTAAATGTTTTGACGGGTATTTTAGGTGACCACATTATAGGTCCTTTTTTTATTGAGTGGAACTTAAATTCCGCCAAATATTTAGACTTATTACAAAATCAAGTACTTTATTCCTGCAGTTCTCCTTATACCCGATGTTGATCTCAACAGAATTTGGTTTCAACAAGATGGTTGTCCAGTCCATAATTCAAGGATAGTAATGGATTTTATAAGCTTTACATTCCCCGAAAGAATAATTAGTACTAATGGTACAATTGAAGCTCCTTCAAGATCACCTGAACTAGCTCCAAATAATTTTTTTCTCTGGGGATTTTAACCAATATGCATTTGGAAGAGCTAATAATTTCAATGAATTGAGGGTGAAAACACGGCACGTTTGTGCCAGCATTACGCCAAATAGTCTAGAGATATGAGATCAAATCCTTATCACAGATTTGGTTATCGTCTGGCTCAGTAAGGTGGTTTATTTGAGCAGAGTGGCACTGTGACGTCATCTATTACTATTACGTCACCTATTAGCATTCGTAGAGAAGTTTACAACACTTTATTTTCACCCTCCAAATTTTATTAATGTAAGTGAAGCCGTTCAAAAGATACGAGGGGGGGGGACTTTTGAATAGCACTGTATATATATATTATTTGTATAGATAAATAAATTACTGTTAAAACATGGTGACAGTAGTATGTATTGGTTCAAGCTAAGTGGGTTACCTGATTTGCACTGTAGTTTATAGAATTACTATAGTTTCTCCTTGGAATTAAGGGGTCTATTCTGTATGTACGATGCCGTTGATGAACGAATATCGTTTACGAACGATAAATGGGTGATTCTACCAGCAACGTCAGATTTGGCGAAAATAATTTAAGTTTTTTCTACATTTGAAAATAACACATATTATATAGTTAAATGATAAAACCAGAAGAGATGAATAGTGCTAGATAAATGGCCCAAATAAATACAAAATATTTTTCACATTATTCATAATTTTTGCTGGGACAAAGCCACGGAGCTGAGATTTAATGGATTTTATCATACATTTTGATCACATTGTGACAAAATTATTTATCATGTGTTAGGTATATGTGCAAATATTTAACTATACCAAAAACATAAAAAAAAATTTCTCACAGTTTTCCATTTTTCATATTTTGCAATGTCGTTTTTTTTAAATTCAAATATTCCAATTTCTTTGTAGTTACAATTGTTACATTTTCGTTTCAAACATTTATTATTGGTATAATTTTCACAAGTTAAGCTTTTCACAATATCATAAGAAGCTGCTTCTCTATATTTTGCTTTTAAAAAAATCACCCAATAAAGCAAAACTTCCTTTTTTTCTGGGATATGCGCTTTTTGATTTTTTGATGTAGTTCTTTTATGGATTAATTCGAGTATCTTTTGTGCTTTTTAATTTGTTTGTCTATCTATCTATCTATAACCATTTCCGAACTTGAAGTGATTTTCATAATTGGGATAAAATATGTATAATATATGCGAGAACGTAACTCTATATCAGCCCCATAGTTGAATCTCAGCTCCTTTACCACAAAATGGTAACGGAGCTGAGATTTTTCAACATTTATCGCTGATTTCACTTTCAATTTTAAGGTTAGGATTTTGATATTTGATAAATTATTACAGTTTATTAAGAACAATAAAACCCCATTGTATCATGCAAGTACATATACTTCGACTGAAAATATACGTGAACATGGAACTGAGAATGAATAATAACATTCTCACCTTTACAGATTATAATAACCAAAATAATACGGTACCGATTACTTTCACGCGCTTTCTTTGAATGAATGACATTAACTAACAAACAGACGCACGTGTACGATTGCACATAAGCATTTTTGCCATCTAGTTTTTTTCAATTTTTCAAATGTGTAGTTCATATTCTACCTTGCCATACTGGATGTGGGGACATGACACGGAGCTGAGATTTCATTTTATGTTTCCAATATTTTGTTAAGTTATATCAAAAAAATGGAATTTGAGTTTAGAAAAGGATTGAGAACAAATAATGCAATCAACTTATACATACTGAATTATTCTATCATTAAAACGTATATTTCGAAAAATTAACTGGGACATGAATACTGACGTTGCTGGTAGAATCACCCAAATGTTATTCTGTATCCAAAATACTTACGAATTTCTCGTTAGAAATCGCCGTTAATGAACGACAGCCAGAAACGTCACTTTGACTATAAAAATTTGTCTATTTTTGTGATAAGATTAATTATTTCGGTGGAAATTATGAAAATTGATCGAAGGTATGGTGCAGTTACTTGATATTCAAAAAAAATATTTATTTTTTCTTACATATTTTCAAGTAGTAAGAAATTCGTAACCTCAGCTCATCAACACATAAACGTCAATGTCTCTGCTAAGCTGAGCTAAGCTAAAACATTAACGGATATGTATTTATATAGAATGGATATTCTACGATCTTCGTCACTTCATGATAATGTTATTCAAAAATCTGACAACGCTGTGATATTTTGCTCTACCACCCATTTGAAAACGTCCAACTTTCGTTAACATCAGAAAGTGGTGAACAAAAGAGATACAGAATAACGTTTCAAAATTTTTCGTTCCACTTCCAATCGTTTGTAAAAGAAACCTTTGCTGAACGAAATATTACAGAATAGACGCCTCAATCAGCGGTGTTAACGACATTCATCTCAACTGGGTTTTTTCTCAATTTTTCCTTCGTCCCACCTATTTTTTTTTGGTTTGAAGAATAATCAAAGCATATTGACTCAAGTCCGAACTTTCAATTAAATGTCGTTTGGATGTTCCTGTCTTGTTATGTTCAAAAACATGAATATTAAGAACTCAATATAATACTATTGGGCAAGAATACTGCTGAACATCTAAACAGTAATTTTTAAATTAATGTTCCTATGATTAATAAGAAATATTATTTCAGGATTCAATGTGGAAACTGTAGAATATAAAAACATTAGCTTTACAGTATGGGATGTAGGTGGTCAAGACAAAATTAGGCCGTTATGGAGACACTATTTCCAAAACACACAGGTGAGTACATTCTCTTGTTTTAATTATTAGAATACAGAATACTTGGAGGTTATATTAGCCTAAACGGGAAAATTTGCAAATTAAAAAATCAGCTTCGCCTCTGGTCAAGTTACGGATTGTCTTAAGAATTCGAAGAATTCGAATTTTTTTCTCTTGGATATTTCCCTTTTAAAAATGAAATGATTAAGAATATTGTATACTACACGCTGTTCCATAACGAGCTCACACTATCTATATATTGAAAACAACTCACGATTTTTATATTTTGTATACAGGGTGCCCTGCAATGTGAAGCTTATATTTCACATAAGTCTCCTTATCCAAAATACTTCCATCAGGAGCTGGAACTCTTTGGAGATTGTGCTTTAACATCGATCTAATTGTTAATGGCCCTTTCAATACACATGATAGTTACAAAACGTTTCCGTCCACTGTACTCTACTGCTTTTCTCTAAACCTTTAACTATATTTATATGTCATAGGTAGGGAACTAAATGTCGTAAGACGTAAATTAGGTTTTGAACTGCGTATGTTGGGCTACTTGGTGCAATGGAATACGCATCTGAATAGTATATTAAAGGTCGTCAGTTTAACTTTCACTATCTTCGTTTATAATAATCATATGGATATCATCTGTAAGTTCCTTGTGGCATTATCAAACCACAATAATGTTTTTTTTTTATTTCGACGTTTAGGTAGCTGGAACGCTACCGAAACGTGGAAATAAAAAAAATAAAAAACATTGTGGTTTGATTCCCAAAAAATAAGAGAAAAAAATCATATGGATATTTTCATTGAAGAATTATAAATAAATACTTGTAGTCGTTCGATGGACGACGCCAGAGATACGAACTTCTAAGAGACAAACTAGATCTGTGAGAACTTACTAAGATAATGGGCGCGTTGTAGGACACACCTAAACTTGGTTTAATGATGAATGATGTTTTGACTGACGTAAGTGATAAATAATAAATATATCAATCTTTCACAGCATAAACATCAGTTATCATTGAACCGAGTTTAGGTGTTTGATAGGGATGATTTGGTTTTAAAAAAAATTTATTACTTATTTTGGACAGGCATAAATTATTTAATTAACTTTTTGTAAGAAATGTGTCAAAGTTTAAAATATTTTTGCTTTTTTCCAAGACTTTTGGACATTTGATTTCAAAAATGTGGTCAATTGAACCATCACTATTTCTTACTAGCCCATCTATACTTGTTGCTAAGAAAGGAAAAAGTTCATTAACATCAAGTCCACATTCCTAAATTTTTTGGCTTGCCTTAATAAAAGAATTATATTTTGTTCTTGCAATGGATTCATTTTTTCCATCTTGCATCGCAAAAGTAGAAATTGGTTTTGTTTGAAGCCATACATTTCTAAGTAAGAAGTTTTTTTTTCTGGTCACTTTTTAAACCTCAAACAATATGGACATTGGATGATGTTATGAAATAAGTTCTCCAGTATATCCATTTATGACTACCTTGAGGGAGAGTCAGGTAACTGAACCAATTGATTGCTATAACCATTTAAAAAAAATGTTCATATTAATAAATATTTTGGTCTGTTTATCTATTACCTCAAGTTCATCACTACTGAATTTGAAATCTTTATATTGAATTGAAAATAATGTTTGAAACATGGTTTCTTGACTCCCGTTTTGAATGTTTACTAAAAAAGCATTCATGTCAATGTTTCTACAATAGTTTGTTGGGAGTGGATTATATACACAGGTAATGGATCCCTTTTATTGGAGCTTTGTCCCCATTCACATGGTTGACTTGTAGAAGCTACATGCACATGACCATGTTCTACTATGTATTTTGACAAAAAAGGAATAATGCAGTAATATGGCTGCACTTGCCCATTGCAGACTGTTTGCAATCACATTTACCTCGAACAACAGCTCCAGATATGTTATTTAAGCATATTATGACATCATGTTCAATTTTTTTGTCAAATGATGCGTGACATTTACACTTACAATAATAGTAACATTTAATAAGGGAATCATAAATTTGGCTAGGTGGTCACTGTCGACATATTGTGAACCTCTTCTAAATGGTTTTACTGTTACTACTGAATCGTTATCCCTTTCAACAACTTCTGGATTTTCGCTTTCAATATTTTCATTCACTATATAAGTAAATATATGGCCTGAAATACTGATGCAAGGGGCGTGATGGAAATCTTGAACACATCAAATGTACCCTTGTGTGAAGTTGGATTTTGAAGAATATTTCTCTTCATATCATATCATTTTCCTTGGTCTATGCCTAAAAACATCTCGTTTATTCCTCCATTATCAATGCAGTCTCTAATTCTGAAAAATTCAAATATAAGAACAATGAAGTAGTTTCAGCAATTCAACACACCTCTCAATCAGTTCATCCATAGACCCAGTTTGTTTAAGGGACCTGCACTCCAACCACCTTTTCCATTCCTTGACAGAATGGTCCTCTAAACGTACATTTTCTTGTAACATTACCCCAGGAACATCCGTCGGTAAAAGCACTACAGAATCCATGTCTAATTGTAAACTAATACTAGACTAAAGATAGGCTGCATAATGTCTTATAACTTTTCTCGAGGATATTTGCAATAATAATAGCAGATCAGAGTCTCACAAATCACAAACGAAGATAGACTGAAAATTAGTATTCCATATACCAGAAACACAAGCAAAGCCAAACAAATTTGTGTTGACAGCCGTCATTAGTTTTACGTCAATTGTAAGATGCAAAATACCTCAAACTAAATAGACCTGCAAACTTTTTGGGTACAACTTCAAACTTTTCGGATACAACATGTAAAGGGACTCAAAACATATAAGAAAAAACAAAAATTGATCGGAAAAACCACTTCCTTATGCGACTCACCTTTTTCAGTATTTTTTGTTCGTTATGTTGGCAGCAATTCCCCTTGTATAGAACTCGTCCATTTGAAAACGTCCAACTTTCGTTAACATCAGAAAGTGGTCAACGAAAAAGATAAATAATAACCGAGAGAATAACGTTTCAAAACTTTTTCGTTCACATTCCCAATCGTTTGTAAACGAAACCTTTGCTAAACGAAATATTACAGAATAGACGCCTTAGTTATATTTCAATCAATTTGGAGATGTTTGAAGCATTACAATGACTTCCAAGAAAACTCTCCAATAAAGTTATAGCATTTCCTGCAAAAATTACAGGATGTTTAGCAGGATAAAATTATGTTCCTTTTGAATTATCCCACTTTTTGAAACTTAAAAATACATTTTGAGGTGCATCAGAGCTGGACAATAAAATATGGGAACAAGCATCACAATCTATCACCTTTAAAATTGTTTTTATGATGAAGCCTACAACATGAGCATCTGACATAGTTTCTTGGTACCAGTATCAACTGCATTAGCAATGTCAGTTGCCAACTCTTCAACACTTACTATTTTAGTTTCTGCTGCA
>CAJUYG010000388.1:115407-131482 GCA_910591675.1 Galerucella calmariensis | reverse complement strand
TGCAGCAGAAACTAAAATAGTAAGTGTTGAAGAGTTGGCAACTGACAATTTGAGGTGAAGAGATGTATTCCCTTCCCCTTCTCGAAAAAGTGTGTAATTTGTATTTCACTTCACATGGATGCGCGCCGGGTCGACGTTTCGCAATTCGCGCGCGCGAATTGCGGAACGTCTACCCGGCGCGCTCGCTTCGCTCGCGACATCGATCAATCAATCCAGATCTTTGAATTATAAAATTCATTGATAAGCATACTGACTTCCCTTCCCCTTTTTGGAAAACATCATATGGAATAAAAAACATTTTATATTGATGTCTATCTATATACATACATGTTTATTCCCTTCCCATTCTTGAAAAAGTGTATAAGAATTATTTGTATTCCAAATGAAAGCGCGCGCGAATTGCGAAACGTCGACCCGGCGCGCTCACTTCGCTCGCGATATCAATCAATCAATCCAGATCTTTGAATTATGAAATTCATCGATAAGCACACTGACTTCCTTTCCCCTTTTTGGAAAACATCATAATATGGAATAAAAATCATTTTATATTCATGTCTATCTATATGCATACATGTTTATTCCCTTCCCCTTCTCGAAATATACTCACTTATCGGGACATTTAACGTTAATTTTCAACTAAAAATCACAAAAATATACATAATTCTTTATTTTTACTCTAACGTCATGAAATATACACGTACCAAGTTAGTACCTGTGGAACATACAATATTATGTCCAAAAAAGTACATTTTCAATACATACATTTTAGATCATAAAGATAGTAAGTATATCGGTGTTATAATAGGTGAAAAGATACATCTGAAATCTTGGTGTTATTACCAAGCCGTAACGAGCTACGGAAATGAAAGCTGGCAACATTGCCCATTCTCCGCTCTTCCTTAAATTTGTGACCATCCGATATCAAGACAGAATTGTAAAAAATTGTCAAATATTTTTAAAAAATGGCGGATTTTTTGGTACTTTCAATTGCGATTTTCTCTTTCAAAAGTGGATAATCCAAGAATTTTTTTTTATTAAAACGTTCTATAGCAATAGGGCTTTCAATTAAAAAAAAAATGGTTGCAAAATTCCGAGGGTCGCGAACCTTACCGGACCCTATTCTTCTAATTAAAAAAAAAATTACTATTACTGATTTGCATTACTTATTAAGTTAAATTACTAACATAATGGTCCTACGAGCTCTTCCGATAAAAGTAACAATATTACGCAATTTGTCCCTGCCTTCAAAACACAGCCTGGTTTGGTGCTTGGTTTCGACGATCGCATCGCTGAAGTTCTACTCCATTTACAATAGAAATACAAACAGGAATAGTACGCGGTAAAGTCCGCTAAGAAGTTGAGTATCCTTTTTTAATTCCCAGGTGAGATCTTTAATTGATTACTGTTTCGATTTGTATCAGAGTGTATCAAGCTTGTGTAAAATAGTAAAATTACTTAAAATACTTATATTACCACTTCTGTAAAGTCAAACATAATTCAAAGTACAAAATGTCTACCGAGGAACTCAAACGTAAAAGACGTGGGATAAAAAGCAAACTTACAATTTTTTCTAAATTCATTTCGCCGTTTTTAACTAAAAACATTAGGGATATTACAGGTATTGAGGCTATAAATATCAAAGAGAGATTGGAGAAATATCAAACGCTTATTCATGAATTTGACGAGATTCAATTGCATATCGAATATAATATTACTGGTGAGGATGTAGATGAAGATTTAGAAGTAGAATTTAATGAAAGGTCACAGTTTGAAAGTAACTTTTATGATCAGTTGAGTTTGGTAAAGAATTTAATGTCACAGTTAACTGTAAATAATGATACTTCATCTTTATCCAACTATAGTGGTCCTAGTCAACATAGTGAACAAAAAAACTTGACTGACTGCCTAAAATTTCCCTACCCACTTTTCGGGGTAAAAATCTAGATTGGTTAGAATATCGTGACACGTACAGTTGGTTCGGTGAATCTTTTCCCATGCGTCATCATTCATATACAAACGCAATACATTAAATTACACATAGGTCGTAGATTGATGTTTCAATTAGGATGTGGCTAAAATGACGGTGTGCGCTATTTATTATTGAAGCTAGTTATTTGTAAATTTTTCACAGCCATTTAGCGATATGCTACCTAAACCTTTAGTTTGAAAAAACTGTTGGTATTCCAGAGTTTTATAGGGTTATTCCGCAAATTCACTTGCATAAGAGTTGGAATTAATAACAATTTCCTCAGTAGAAACTTTGCAAATCAGAATTGCCTTTTTAGTGTTATGGCTGACTTTTGGGCCGTCCCATCCATACGGTTCAACAATGAAAAATAGAAATCTTTTGGGTTGTGAAAATAAATAATAAATATTTTAAATATGTACCTATATAGTCAAACGCACTCTTATCGTGCGGGTTCATTCAAAGGTCACTAACCATATGTATCAAATCAAAAAACACAGAGGTTACCAAAATGTGAGATAACAAATACACCCGGAGAGAAGAAAAAGAAGATTATTTTAACTAACATGAAGATAGCTACATAGACGTACCAAGATAGATACATCATATATTGTCACTTTGAATTGTCAAACTGACATTTAAATAAAAACTTCGCTGGTGAAAGACTTTTTAGAATCGCTGAAAACTAAATACATATCCTTCTTTTTCCCGTCAAAATTGCAAAGTCTGTCTTATTTATCTTACAGACTTTATTTGGAAGTTATAATTAAACGTAATAAAAAAAAAACATAAACTGTGAGTGTGTCTTTGATGAATCGTATGACCCGCACGATAAGAGTGCCTTTGACTATATTTAAGACTCATAAATATATACAATAAATTTAATTTAATTTTCCTCATAGAATCAGAGCCATCACCAGTATTTATATCTATGGTAATTGGTTGAATGCTAATATCAACTATATTTTGCTCTGGGGCATACCACGTTTCTATAATTTCATGAGTATGCCAACACATGTTTCCTAAATTTGTTGATGACATTGTTGCAGTGCCTCTTTCCACATATTTATAACAGAGCTATCTGAATACTTATCTTTACCAATATATTTATTGTAATATGACTTGCAATTTGCCCAAATTAATTCAATAGTGTTGAATTCACATTGATATGGCGGTAGTCCCAGCAAAATATGTTTCATACAATTAAGTTTGATGGTATTCTATTCATAACCATGATGAAATGTCAATTTAAGGTTAGTTTTCATTGCGAAGTAAATAAATAATAAGTAGATAAATAATGTTTACTTACCACAATAATTCGAACACTCTAGTGTAAGTAAGTCGTTATAACAACTGTTTTTTTATTAAATTTTTATGCAAGGGGCAAAAAATGAAAAATGTGAAATAAAAATGTAAACAAAGTCTTTAGTCTGTCAACGTACAAATTCGCGTTAAACTTATCGCCGACATTCATCATATGGCTATCTCTGTTTGTTATATTATGTTGTAATAGGAAACTTAAAGAAAAAAGATTGGTCCCCCATGATAGTAAAATTCTTTCCTTGTATCCCTTTTTGGATGAAATCGGTATTTTGAGGGTTGGAGGTCGTCTTGGATTTTCCAGTTTCAAGAAAAAAAACATCCTATTATTTTATCAGAAAAGCTTCACTTAACAAAATTAATTTTGAAAAATGAACACTTATTGTCATTGCATTGTGGTCCACAGTAGTTGCTAGCAAATGTTCTAAATAAGTTTTAGCCAGTAAATGGCAGATCATTGGCTAGAAGAATTGTGCATGACTGTATTCGATGTTTTAATTATAATGCAAAACCTTCTGCACCTATAATGGGCGAACTGCCTCGTGAGCGCTTAGAATCGAGGCAACCATTTGAGGTTGTTGGGGTAGACTATGCGGGTCAAGTGTTAATAAAAAATAAAATTGGTCGTTCATCTCGGTTTTCAAATGTTTGTTCGTCTGTTTTGTTACTAAAGCGATCCATTTGGAGTTGGTATCAGATCTCTCTAAAGAATCCTTTTTAATGTCATTCCGCAGGTTTTGTGGACGTCGCCGAAAGCCTTCCATAGTATTTTCTGATAATGGAAAAAACTTTGTAGCAGCTAGTTCAGAGCTGCGTGAAATTGGTAATTTTATCAAGTGAAATCAAGAATTTATTGTAAATAAAATGTTAAATTCAAATTTATTCCTCCGTACTCACCACATTTCGGTGGGCTGTGGGAGTTGGGTGTGCGCTGTACCAAACATCACTTGGAACGGGTAATCGGTGAAACGCCCTTAACATTTGAATGCTTGTATACACTTTTGGTGCAGATCGAGGATGTGTTCAATTCAAGACCCCTCTCTTCCTCATCTTCTGAGCCTGGTGACCTTTTACCTTTGACACCAGCTCACTTCTTAGTCGGAAAACCGCTAAACTCAGTACCCGAACACGACGTTAGTACAATTCCTGTAAATCGCCTCTCCGTATTTTAACACATACAGCAAATGAAGTTTCATTTTTGGAAAAGATGGAGCAAAGAGTTCGTTTCGGAACTTCAGAAGCGTGTGAAATGGAAAACTAGCCAAAGTTTACTGAAGGAAAATGCTCTTGTTATCTTAAAAGAAGAAAATATACCGCCTGGTCGATGGAAACTTGGTAGAGTCCTAGAAATTCATTGTGGAAAGGATGAAATACCGCGAGTGGTAACCATTAAGACTGATTCTGGGTTAATAAAACCGGTTTTCAAAAGCTTTGCCCCTTACCGTTAGAATGAATTGATTGTTTGATTGATTATTAAGTGTTGTTTTAGGTTGAAGCCTAGTGACTTCAAGTTGGGGGGTATGTTAACGCCTCAAAGACTATTGCGCCCGTGTGGACCATCGCGCGAAATTTATTTATTTTTTGTTTTGTTCAAAAAAATGCCTAAATCAGTCGCTATAACAGACTTTCCGTTCCTATCCAACAAACACGCCTGTGTTGTAGCTAACATAACATAGTTAGACCTTCCTTGTGCCATTGCAGACAACGATTTTGAATTCGATTATTATTTAAATGAATTTCATTTTTTTCAATTGTTAGGTCAGAAATAACTCCTGCAGTTGCCTTATCCTGAGATGCAGGAATTTCCCTAAAGTTCCCACTAATATTAGATTGAACATCATCATGAGAGCTATTAACAATAGCAACATTTCCTCTGCTGCTATGACCCTG
The DNA here is from genome assembly GCA_910591675.1 of Galerucella calmariensis. Classification (NCBI taxonomy): domain Eukaryota; kingdom Metazoa; phylum Arthropoda; class Insecta; order Coleoptera; family Chrysomelidae; genus Galerucella; species Galerucella calmariensis. The sequence goes on along the minus strand of CAJUYG010000388.1, from coordinate 126,306 downwards.
ATCAACATATTGACCTTTTTGAACGTGCAATAATGTGTTGTGACCTCCCTCTCAAATGAAACATCCTGACTTAGTACAGTTTTGAACAAAATGTGGCAAAAAACACTTATAACACAATTTAGTTGTAGTTACAAATTGCCGTCGTTGATCAACCAGCAACGATTTGAATTCAAAACATTTACCCACCTGGTGATTAGTACCCTTACAATAGCAACATTTTTGCATGTAAGTTCCCCTTTTATCCGTGGATTTTGTATTTAAATTAACAAATTTTCCCTTACTTACCGGGACCCCTAAATTCCCTAATGCAATACACCGCTTTTCCAGAAAACTCAAAAATGCTTTCAATGTTGGCAGTGCACTACTTCCTCTGTGAAATTCAAATGCTTGTTTAGTCTGGAAATCTAACTTTTGAGTTAATAGGTAGATTAAAATCAAATCCCATGCCTCAATTGGGACACTTACCTTTTTTAAAGATTCCATATGTTGATTTATTGTTGTAATGAATTCACGTAAGTTAATTCCCGAACACCTATTTATAGAGGGAATTTCCACCAGTGTCAATGTGGGTATTGATAACAAATAATTTATTTTCATACCTATTCTTTAAAGTGAATAAAGCTATATTTAAATTATCGTTCGTTAATGGTAAATTCTCGACCAATTTAAGAGGCTCGCCCTTTAGGGAAATAGTTTTTTGTATATCAGATAATTGTGTGTTATCGATAATCAGTGCAGAAAATAAATCATAAAAACTACTCCAATCGGAAAATTTGCCATTAAAAACTGAAATTGAGAGTTCTGGAACCTTAACATAATTATTTTGAGCCTGTAATGGCACAGTAAAAGGACTTAACATACATAAATAGTCAAATAAACTAATATCAAATAATTAATGCACCAAAGTAAAAAATGTTAATATAATAGTCATAATAGTCCAACAATAAACAATATGTTTATCTGACCTTAGAGTTGGGACACTTCCAAAAAACACTACACACACACCGCACACAAATCTTCCGTTACTTGACCATCAAATCTGCAATCCTCGTTGTATCCGTACCATCTGTTCACTTAAAAGATATCCAACATGTCTCCAGATCCAACTCCTTTTTCCGCAACTTTTTGTTTAACGAAAACACCAAAACGCGGTTAAATTAAATCCGTGTCAAAGGACCATTTAATATGTGAAAAATTACCGAATTAATTATGCCACATATTACCTCGAACTGCTCAGTATTATAAGCTGTAGGACTAATACCAGAGATAAAGTATTCTTGACTTTGTTTAGTTTATAGTTCTTTTTTTTCATAGAGTTTATAAAGGACAAACAAAACAATATGTACAAGATACTTATAAATAAACTACACATACCGTTATCAGGTTTCCTTTAATTTATAACTGAGAAATAATGAAATAAATGAATTCCGTGACGAGAGCACTTACTGTAATAAATAAAATGTAATCGATGTTGTCTCTTAGACCGCTAAGAAACAAGTCATTCCGATGTAACCATTGATTGTCCCTTCTGCCTTCAAAAACTTTCACATGTGTTACCCATTTCGAGATGGACAAAAGCAATCAAAAAAGCCATTACATTCTAAAGTGAAAGTTGGTGACACACATCTTAACAACCTTTTATAAGAAAGCCAATCAATGGTTAACTACAGAATATTCAGGAAACCTAAGCAAAGTTCTTAAATACTTGGAAAATATTTCTGAATCTCTTAATTACCTCCTCGAGTATGAACTATACTAATCATATTTATTTCCATCCACAGGGCCTAATTTTCGTAGTAGACAGTAATGACAGGGAGCGTATTACTGAAGCCAAGGACGAACTGATGCGCATGCTTGCTGAAGATGAACTACGAGATGCTGTACTTTTGATCTTTGCTAACAAGCAAGATCTTCCAAATGCAATGAATGCTGCAGAAATCACCGACAAATTGGGACTTCATTCTCTTCGCAACCGTAATTGGTACATTCAAGCTACCTGTGCAACAAGTGGAGATGGCCTTTACGAAGGTCTTGATTGGCTATCCAACCAACTGAAGAACGCCAATCGTTAAATTATAGAAAGGAGAAGTGCGCAAAAAAGTGTGCGAGTGCAGAAGGTTTTTTTCTTGTACTCTTACCGTGTCTATCTCGTGCCCGTGCGAAAAGATTTCGGATACCATATGTTGCAATTTTAAATATTCAATATCGAATGTTTCGTTAATTTAAGAGGTCTTGAATATTGCAATTGGTGACTGGTGTTGTATTACTTACTATACATGAAAAAAATAGTTATAAGTTGAAAGCAATGTGAATCTCGGCTTTTTAAGTTGAGAACTTTTATTGCTAACTTACATTGTCTCATGACACGTTTGAAATAAGTTTATATATAAAAATTTCTGTTGAATGATGAGGTTTCGACCAATTAATTTTGTGAAATTGTACTTTTATAACAACATTCCAAATATTTCTTGTTATATTGTGATATTTTTTAAAACTAAAGGTGGATTCATGCAAAGCCTAAACTAAAATTAATTGAGATTGTAATAAAATTTAAAATGAAAATATTAACAAACTAACCTGACATGCGCATTTCTTTCAATTATTTTTTGTCAAAACTGCCAATAGTAACCGGGCTGTCAGATAACTGAAGATAAGTACCTATTGAACATAAACCAATTTTACGAAAAATAAACTTGTGAATTATAAAAAATTTCAAACATGTACTACAAGTTCGAGTATACAGTAGTTTCACATAAATCGTGGCTGTTCGGCAAGTTCAGTAGGTGATTTATGGTTGGGACTGCATACGATGTTCGAATTTATGGAATAAATTTATTTCCCATTTAAAAGTTAGCCATCTTTTTCATTTTAAATTTAAATTTTGATTGCTTAAAATCTCCAAAGAACTTGAATAGATGAGGCTTTTACTTGATGCAGATCCATAGTAAATTATGAAATCAAATAATGTAGATTTAATAAAATAAGATTGTTTGATTTCATAATCTCCAAAGAACACCCACACTACATGGTTTTATGTACTTAGTTTTAGTTTCAAGTTTAATTTTTTTGTACATGAATCCTCGTTTATTCATTAATCCTTTACATTATAAGAGAGTGTATGCTTATGATACAAAGTGAAACAACAACTAGGTGGTCGTACATTATATGAGTTTTTGTGTAGACTTCAACATTTATTTACTCCGAATATAACGAATAATGAAAATTACTATCAAGTGTATCACATAGCATATTAAAAGAATAACATACATTCTGTAACAGCACTTGTCGCTAAATGCGTATTTCCTCAAAAACTAAACCATACAGTTGCGTCTTTTACGCAGAGTATGCAGTAGAACGAGTACTATAATTAATTTATTATTTCATTTCGGGTATAAGCTGTGTGTACCATATACTTTTTGTTTGTATTAGGTTAAACATGTACAGTAGACATTGTATTTAAAATAAATATTTTTTTATAATTTCAACAATTGATTGGCATTGTAACATATGGTAATGTAATTCATATTAAAAAAATAGCCAAGAACATGTTTTGAGTCTTTTGGGCACGGCTCAAGTATTTTATTGTTCCAATTACCGATGTACGAAAAGTAGCTCTTGAACCGGATGAGATTTTATTATCCTGGGTAGTAGTTGAATAGTTCACGCATAAACAATGTTCAGAGCTTAGGGCTCATTCTAAAGGTAATCTTTTTATAATTGAACTAATTGCCTACACCATGCCTAGGGGCGCGCTAAGACTGGTTTTATCGGTTAAGCTACGACCAAATCGCTTAAAGCTGCGGAAAATAAAAACGATTTTCTATCTGAGATACTGCACAATTTTGTAGTCTAGATTTTATGAGTACTCAGTGCAGAGTGCTCATCAGCCTCAATTTTTTCAAAGTCCGCTTCAAAAAGCGCTTGCTGTGAATTTTTTATCAACATAATATTCATCTGCCTCCGGGCACCAATACTTTGTAGCCTTTGTCTCTTGAATATCTATTAAGATATTCTACTTTTCGCATACAGACTTCACTTTGCTCTAGCTCTAAAAGTTATGTTAACAATATTTTTTGTCTGAAAATTATTTTCCAAATTCGAAATACCAGAAAACCCATAACAAATTGGAGAGCAGCACTCACAAAATGGAGTGTGAAGAATTCGCTTATTACAATCTCGTTTTTCACGCTTCTCAAAATATTACTATGACGCTGCCACAGTCAACGAGGAAAACATTTTCTTGTATGTAGACAACAATCTGGGTATAAACAATACAACTCTTTACATTTTGCGTGTTTGCCAGCTAGTGTGAGCGGGAAAACCTTTAGAACGAAGCTGATTGGCATGAAAACCTCGAGAACGCGGCACATCAACATGAAAAACCTCGAGAACGCGTCATATCAGCATGAAAACAAGAACGCGGAATAGTAGTTTACCTAACTAGTGCGGAAAGTGATACTTTTCCGCACGCTATTGCAGATGGCCGAACGACGCTTTAGCGGAGTTCGGCCAGCAATCGCGTGCGGAAAAGTCACTTTACGCACGTGTTAGGTACACTATTTTTTCTTCTATGGATAAATTATCTCTTAGAAAAAGCTGCGACGGTAAAATTGGTTTTGATAACGTAGAGTATTGACTGACGATTATTTTTTTATTTGTTGCTATGTTGATTCAAAGTGACAGAGGAGAAATGTCAGATATTTATTATTATTTGACAATCATTTGATGAGGCTTATACCAGCCATTAAAAAATTATTGAAGCGTACGCGTTCCTCTTTATTGAAAATTATAGCAGAATTCTAATAAATTTCTTAATTTTTCAGTCATTTGGTAAACTTGGATATACAAAATACATATTTTGAATATTCAAATGTCAGTATATTCCTCAAATGTCAATAAATTTACTTTCCGCACTAGTGCGGAAAAGTGACTCTTTCCGCACTTTAGTAGAAAAAATTATTAGAAGGTACAAAAACCCGACCAAATTGAGCACGATCGCAAACGTATGTTTTTTTATGTTGCTCGAAAAATCCGACGATGACACAACTGCTGCTTTAATTTGGTTTTCAATATTTCTGCCATGGTCGTAAGCGTGATCGAATTTGAAAATTACTCTGAGGCCTATTGATGCTACACCGTTCTGCGACCGAGCCATACTTTGGACGGCACACGTTATACTTACAACAAAATCTCTGTGGGAATGTAAGCGGTCTAGTTCGAACGGTCTGATTTTATGTCATAAACTATCGTAACAAACGGGTAATGCAGCAGCAAGGAACCGTTGTTGAGGGAGTTTGCAACTATGGAGGACTTTAATGGAGCCTGAACACTGGCGAAGTGGCATTGCTGCGAACTATTGATTATCACAGGTCCCCAGTGCACTGTGAATAATGTAAATAGTTTTTGTTAATAACCTCCGTATAATGTACTTTATAATTTTTGGTTGAATAAAGATTTATATTACACGTTATAATATCGAGTTTATCTGAATTAATTTACGTTAGGTCCCGAGCATCGGTCGTAGCTCGACGGCGAATCCTAGGTCCATGTCTTTTGTCGATATCTGCTCGCTCCCAGCACGTATGCGTCGAGTTTAGTGTCTGAGCCGCCCGACTGTCATAGTAATTTCTGAATACCTATCTCAGAATCTTCATCCATGGCAATCACAACAGCTGTTACATATGTGAATTGTTTCTACGTTCTCTTAAGTCGAAACTTAATTAATGCATAGACATAACCATATGAGGCAGTGTCGAAGCGCGCCCCCGGATGATTAAATACTGGATTTATTGGGAGTATGGGAGGTATTAGTTCTTGATCCGGTTCGTTTGCGATGTACATAAAATACTTTTGTTAACTTTTCATATTTGTAACTCAGTTGTGGATACTTTGAGGCGTAATTTTATTTTGACAAACTGTGGATTCAAGATTACATTATAAATTATTTATGTAACTATTTTTGATTTTTTTCGTGGACATTCCCTGTTTGTCAGCTGTATTATTGAATAAATTTATACGATTAACTGTGGTTTTATGATTTGATTAAACTAGGAAAATGAAAACATAATTTTGAAAACTACAAAATCTGAGGAGAGCTGGGTATACTCAGGAAATGTTCCTTCATATTGATTTCAAATGAATATCTTGAGCAAAGTGAAATATTAATCAATAATCTACAATAGTCTAAAAGGAATTTCGTACATCTGTGGTAGATAATAGCCTCTAGTTTAGTGGTACAACGCGGACTTCGATAAAATATTTTTTTAAGTTAATTCGAGGTCACTGAACACGAAAATGTGCGCCATCTTACCAAAAACGAGTTATGAATTTTTGAAGATGTGTTGCGATGAGCCCTGCATTGGTTTTATTAACACATTATAACTTATAATGATCTTTTGTAACTACTACACAATGTTAGTGATACACTTTATTTGCTTTTTACGATATTAATCTCACACGCACTTTGAAAAACACAATGATAATGATATATACGTATATATATATGTATCTCTTGTAAATTCTTTTTCAATTCCACAATTATATATTTTGAATATTGACTGACACATAAGTTTCGTCTGTTTATATTAGGTGTAAAATTTGTACCTACTAGCATATTCAGCCACCATTAGTTACTTGAAAAAAAATTGCCATTTCTATTTCTTATTTTCTGATATTTTTATACATATTTACACTTTGATCAACCTTGTTTGGGCCATAACAATATTGAAGTAAATATCAGAAAATAAGAAATAGAAAACTGAAAAAAAAAGGTAGAACGTGTCGCGGGACACACGGTAGGAACTTTAGTTCCTTTTAAGCAAAAGTTATGTAATACATCTGACGTTATAGATAAACAATTTGCATATTCTTTGGTGGTTGAGTAGTAAGCACACCAGACTCTCACGCGGTAGACCCGGGTTCGATTCCCCGCGAGGAATTTTTTTTATTGTTAATTTTATTTTTAAATAATCATTCTGCTTGATATTAATAACGACAACAGGTAGACGTTTGAAATATTTAGCAGGATATTCATTATTATAGATATATGGTACGGTACCCTCCATGAGGGAGTCCGACTGGCAACATCTACTCATAACAGCATCGTATATTTAAAAAAGGAAACCGTAGCATTATACAAATTGGACATTCGCTTACCACAAAATTAGTGGAAACATAAAATTGAATTGTTAAATTTTTAATTTGAAGTTATATTTTACAGTTTATAGAAATTTTTATTTTCTAGATTTTTTCCTAAGTGGGTCGTAGAAAAAATATGCTGCTCGACTCGTGTGGATTGTCCATATCGCACTTGAACGATTGACGTCCTCGTGCGATATGGCCATCATATCCACACTAGTTGCACAAACTACAATTTCTTTCAAAATATGCCCTTTTACATTTAAAAACTACCTGCCAAATGTCAAATCAATTTATCAATCCATTTTAAAGTTATCGAATTAAAACATTCAAGTTTTCAAAATTTCAACACCCTGTATTTCGAAAAGTAGCTAGACCCCTTAATCGCGCAAAAAAAATTATGGAAATAATAGTAAAAATTTATCCGAACAAATTCAAGTAGATCACTTAGCACTGCGAATACCAGCTTTGCATAGAATTTCAATATAGCATCGGTGGTTCAGTGGTTAGAATGCTCGCATTGCACGCGGGCGGCCCGGGTTCGAATCCGGGTATGAGCATATTTATTATTATGAATCGCTGCTTCGTAAACGAGAGAGAGACTAAGGAGGCACAAGCACGCAAAAGCAAGGCACATAACGAAGCAATGTAACATAACGCAGCGTAACGGTAAGATCTTTTGCGTCGCGACCCCTGGTCGCTCAAACATAACCTGGCATAAACAACTAAAGTTCCAAAAACAGGTACATCCGGGTTTCGAACCTACGACCTCTGAGTTGTAGGCTCAATACCATAACAACTGCGCCAATCAGCTTCAGTCACATCGGATAGAGGCTGCTAATTCTAATTCAGAAAATGTATCTCCAAATAATTCTCTAAATTCTCCTGAATATTTTGGGGGAAGCCCAATCAAGGGCACTTTAATTTGGACATAATAACTGATGAAAAAGTAGCAGCAGTTGGTCCAACAAGGTTGTTCCAAAGAATTCGCCGATATATTTAGGGGAAGCGTAATATTAGTTATTGAATGAAAAAATCTTTAAATTGAATTCTCTCAAAATGCTCGTTTTGGACTTAACATAGTTTGCCTCTGGAGTACAGATATATAGGAGTACCTATAGTTGAAATAATACCCTTATTCTTGGTGTGCGTCATGACACAATCGATGCATCGATTGTGACGTATATTCGGGCTTTCGGCATGGCGAATGCTATTTTGACATATAGCTAACCTTAAATTTGATAAATAAAATCATCAGCATCGTATTCAGCCAAATTCGAAAAGTCTATGAAATTAATATAATTACCTACCAGCTTCTTTTTCTAACTGAAAATACTTGAGACCTTTTAAAATGCTGATGTTTTTCCGTGTGTCTATTTATATTATTTAGATAAATACAACAATAACACTAATATAGGTATTCACTTTTCATGAATAATAATTGACCGTAAACAACAAAGTACAGAGCTGTCGAGAACTGTCAGTGTGACAGTAGAAAAAGACGTGAGATACATTGCCGCTACGGAAGTAACGCCTTCATAGTATTTTGACTTACGGATTGATAGGCTGCGCTTGCGCGTAATCTAAACATCAACCAATAAAGATTAGGGTTAACGTTTGTAAAACAACGGTTCATTATTGTGATATTTTGATTAGGATTGATCACAAACCTGCCTTTTTTCCATTTCTTCCTACGTAATGTGTTAGAAAGACATTAACAATCGATGACGCACACCAAGAAGGGTATTATTTCAACCATACCTACCTAGATCGTTTTATCAAATTTTTGTCTAGTGTGTATGATGTATATGTCAAAAGCAAAAGTGACGTTTTAAATAATTTAATGCTAATTGCGGGAATTTCAATAATATATACTGGTGTTTGATTGATACTATAAGAAAATTTAATGTGGAAAGTGAATCAGACAGTGAATTGAATACTCATTATAGTATGCAACGATCATGTAATGAGGGTTATTAATACAAAATAATATAAAAAAATTCACCACCCGGAGCTCGAACCCGGCACGTCAAGATCGAAAACAACTTTATGCGGCGCCTTTCCTCGCTGTGCTACGGGACCACATTGTTAAACTATACAAAGTTGTAAATAAACCAATACAAAGTAAACCAACGTGTATTACATGTATTACATTCTAAGGAAGAAATATGGACATCAACCTAAGAGCTCCAACCTTCAAGATATATGACCCACATGCAGCCAGTAATTGGCCGAAATTTGAGAAAGCATACAATGTTTATTTAATTGCGGCTGGAATAGAAGAAAGCAACGGTCAAAAAAAATTTGCAGTTTACTACTAGGTACCTACATATTGTATAATGGGTGAAGAAGGAATCGAGTTGTATGGAACATTTGATCTAAAAGAAAGAGATAGACGATTTTACAGTTCTGATAAGTAAATTTGATGATCACTTTATTCCAAAAATCAATATATCCTATAAGAGACACAAGTTTTTTACCAGAAACCAGAGCCCGGAGAATCTATAGAGACTTTTGTGACAATATTAAAAGCTTAAGCAGCGACATGCGAATTTGAAAAATTAAAGGATTCCCTAATAAAAGATTAATAATATTAATAAAAGAACTATTTGTGGAATTGAAAATTCCAAGGTAAGAGAGAAACTTTTAAGTGAAACTCAAATTAGAGAAATAACAAATAAAACTGAGATTGAAGTGGAAGAAAGACTGCAAAAGCCAGCAAGTAAAAGGAGTAGGTAGAGCAAAGAATACAAACTCTATCCGAAACTGTGGACAAAATCATTCAGTAAATCAATGCCCTGCTTATGGAATAGAGTGCCATATATAAGTGTAAAAGGAAGAATCACTTCAGTAGAATGTGCATGTTGAAAAATAATCCACAGCTCACAAGAAATAAGAAATCAAAGAAAGTGAGAGAAAGTTACTACAGGAGAAGAAGAGGATAGAAACTAGCAGTGATGAAGATTTGTTCATAGGAACTGTAGAAACAAACAAACAAAACGAGGAGTGGACGGAAATTAGTCAGGTATCGGAAGAGCCAGATATCGATATAAAATTTAAATTAGACACAGGAGCACAGGCTAGTATAATTCCAATGAAATTTCTCTATAAAACTCCTCAACTCTTGAAAAACCTAACCTTAAATTAATAAATTGTAGTGGGGAAACTATTAAAAACTTGGGTAAAATTGAATTCAATTGTAAATCAGGAAATAAAGAAAGTGAAATGGAGTGTTTTATAGTTGACACTGACTGCGGACCACCGATATTAGGGTTAAATGATTGTATCAAATTAAATTTAATACAAAGAATAAATAATGTCATTGAAACTAATAATTCACTACTGGAATATAAAGAAGTGTAGGTTGTTTTAAAAAAGAACATGAAATAATAATTCATGAGGATGCTACACCGGTGGTCTACAATGCAAGAAAAATTCCATATTCTGTAAATAATGAAGTCAAAGAGGAAATAGATAAATCACTCAAATTAAAAATCATAGAAAAAGTTGAGGAACCAAGTGACTGGGTTCATCCAATGGTGGTGGTAAGAAAGCCTGGTGGTAAAATTAGAATTTGTCTGGATCCGAAAAATTTAAATAGGGGAGCCATCCCAACAGTGAGACAGTTTTTTTTTTATTTTAGTGTAATTTTGTTTTTATCCATCCAAAATGAAAAAATTAAACGCCAGCATAAGCGTTGACATTTATATCAATCTATACCGAAATAATTACTTTTGTATTTGTGAACAGATTGATGGGTTC
>CAJUYG010000388.1:73442-90407 GCA_910591675.1 Galerucella calmariensis | reverse complement strand
GGTCTGTTTCCAAGCAACAAGCTTTCGAAATCTGTCATAAAATTTTTTCTAACAATTATCAATGTCCTTGGGCTATTACTACTGAAAATTTTTTGACAATTCCAAAAACCAATCAAATTTCCTCATTTTATATCATATGAACTATCTCAGCCAATCATGTCAACATTACACTGAAAACAGACCATGGGCAATTTTCACACGTTGCTATGGATACATATTGATTTATTTCGATTTTGAAGTTTCGAATATTTAATATTTCGAAATGTCACGATTTGGTTGTAATACTGAAACAAAAAATTTTCTATCCGAATAACCCTCTGACATTGATAAATGCTCAGAAATTTTATGACAACTTTCTGAAGCTTGTTGCTTGTAGGCAACAGACCTCTGCCTACGGCGTCGGTCTGTTTCCAAGCAACAAGCTTTCGAAATCTGTCATAAAATTTTTTCGAACAATTATCAATGTCCTTGGGTTATTACTATTGATAACAGACCATGGGCTTTTTCAACGTTGCTATGGACACATATTGATTCATCTCGATTTTGAAGTTTCAAATAATATTGTTACGCGAGCTGCTGCATTAATGTGCTCAATTAGTGCCCCCAGTGAAATTCCCATATGATACGACTATGGCTCCTCCGCCGTATTTTCAAGAATGATCTGGAAAACGTAACGACATTTCTGCTAATATGCACTGAGGAAAAAGTTTATTCAGCATTATTAAGAATTCAGTTGTAGTAGGTAAAAACTTTAATACGTATTAGGACACAACAAATGTTTGATTATGACAATAAAAAGGGCTTTAATTATCGTTATTAAGGTCCGTAAACTTGAGGTAATTAAATCACTTCAATAACCTATTAAAAACAGTAACCGCTAGTGACCGAATATTAATTACCTCAGAATACAGGATATTTGGAAGTATTAACTATTTTACTTACCACAATTAAATACATTTTTAATCTCACTCAGGTATTTAGTCCTCTGTATCAAACAAATTAATAACTACTATTAATTAATAAAGTAATTAGAATTAAATATGTTATCAGCAGTAATTAAACTGGACAATAATATCAATTGAGCTAGTTAATAATAAAAATTTATCCTGTTAATTGCAGCAATGAAGCTGGTTGGCAAAAGTGATTAAACCTGTTAATAACTGCAGTTGAACAAGTTAAGAATGATAATTAAATAGATTATCAACAATAATATAACTATGTGATTGTAAATTTAAAACTTTCATTCTCTAGATTGTTTTACAATGTATGACGTTTCAATCAGTATTTATCTTCCTCATTAACTGAATAGTAGATGGGGATTGAAGATAAATACCGATCGAATGGTCATACATTGTAAAAAAATCTAGACAATGAAAGAACAAAATTAGCAATAACATACCTATAATAGTTTTTATGGGTATTGGAAGGAAATAAAAATCCAATTTTTTTAGACTATATATATTATATTGCACAAAAAGAAAATATAAATTGTGTGTAGGTAACGCACTTAACTTGAGCTGATTTCTTATGGCTGAGGTCTTTGTAATCCTTCCTCTGGAACTAACGGTATTGGCAGATAATTTCGATTCCCTATGTTTTGACTTGAATGACTTTTTGGGAGTGTCTCAATCGCCTATAACCAAAATACAAGAGGTAGTATAATCTTCAAATCTACATGGGTACCTACTTATTCAAAGAAAAATTCTATTTGTCCATGATACATTATTTCAGATAATTCAGATACAAATTGAAATTTAATTTTATACTCAATTCTCTCTAACAAAAAACTGCTTTTCAATAGGTCTAAAAAAGGTTATATTCTTTATAGGTCTACTTTCAACTGCAGTTCACTGCATTGCCTTTTGCAGATATCTGAATTTATCAGAGAAATGTTAACAGTGAAATGTTAGCACTGCATTTTTGAAATATATACCTACTAATCTGAATTATTGTGTGAAGAATAAACCCAATTAAAGCCTTCAGATATTTTTATCACCGGTTTTATAATTTTAAATCACTTAACTATGAAATGTTTCATTTCCCTTGAAAAGATATTGATATCCTAACTGAATGAGTAATAGATTTTCAAAGTTTATTTACCTCTAAAGCGGCTTGAATACTCATCCAACCCCCATTTCTGCATAAGTAATCCATACTCCATGATATCTCTATCACTTAACGATGATATTTTTGAAATTTTCACTTTTTTCACCACCACACAAAGTCCACTCTCGCTGCAACTAATTAACTAGCGCCGCTAACGCGCCAAACGGGGCTAAAGACTCCACGATGTAGTGACGATTAGAGGCGATCTTGTGCGAAATGCGAAAAAGCCGTTACAATTGATTAAACCATTTAATTATGGTTAACACACTTAGCTAGTAATAGGTGATTAATATACTTATCATAATTAAAATCATTTCAGAAACAAATTTTAATTGCTCGAGTTAAACTGCTAGCTTATGAAATGTAAATTTAAGGAAAAAGTCTTCAGAAAAACAAAAAATCTTGGGGTAATTCTACAAGTTTGATTATGGTTAGTGAGAATTTCTCTATTAAACCAGTTCACTTGGCTTGTTTTTCTCGGTGTGGAGAGAAGATTTCTACCATGAAAAATGATATTTCTACTATGAAAGACGTTATTTCTGCTGATATTTTGTCAATGAAAAATGACATTGCCGCTGAAGTGGAAAATAAAATGTCGGACATGGAGAATAAAATTTCGACGGATATAAAAAATGAAATTTCTGCAGTGGAAGAAAAGATTAAAAGAATGGAACAAAAAATCAAAGAAATCGAAAGGAAGACTAGTCATCACCCGGATATTACAACTAGGCAAGCCCCGAACAACGACGAACTGGCAGAGAAAGTAGAGTTGAAACCAAGAAGGGAAAACGATATCAACAGCCGAGTGAAACTGCCAACATTCGATGATAAAACGTCATGGCCGAACTATCTTAAGCAATTCGAGGCGGCATCAAAGGCAAACAACTGGAGTGAGAAAGAAAAAGCGTTGAATTTAACTCTTGCCCTTAGAGGAGACGCCATGGATATCCTTCAGACCATTCCAGTGGAAGAGACCGAAGATTTTGAACAACTCAAAAAGCGATTGAACATGGGATATGGCCTGGAACACTTGGAGCATCTGTACCATGTAGTGAATAGACAAAAATATATTTCGTAAAATATATTGTTTTAATTGATAATTGGTCAATACTTAGAAAGGCGCGAATTATGTAGTTGAATGAACTACAGGAATTTAGTACACGTCCCTACTGTTGCCAAGTGCTTATTTATTTATTGTAGTGTAAGCATTTTTGGAATGGTTATAGATTTGTAGACATAAATTTTAATTATTATTAAATAAAGTTATGCTGAACGAATAAGTTGCTTTATTCATTGGAAGTATGTAAGGTATAATTATAATTAACAGAACCTGAAGATATACTTTGAACATTTTTAAACAAAGTATATCACATGGCGATCCTGCCAGTTCTACAAATTGTATAATAGTTTGTAGTTATGTGTAAGTGAAGGTTTGGATTGTGAGACATTATCAATAATATGGGACAAGAGCATTCTAAGGAAGAAATTATCATAGCCCAGGCTGGTAATAGTGGTGGTCTTACGAATACTCCCAAATTAAACGGAGGGAACTCTTTTTCGACAGCGGAGATTCTGGGAATGATTGCATTTGCTGGGTCGTTGGTGACAGTGATATACTTCGTGATGAAGACATTCAAAAGGCATTTGGAAAATAAGATAAGAAGAGAAATAAGGATGAGTCAAGAGCTAGTATAGTAAAACAGTGCTAGTGAGTGAAAAATTAATGGAAGAAGGTATTTTTAACTCTAATTTTTAATTATATTGTATTCTTTTATTCGTACAAATGAGTAGTATAGACTTATTTAATGATTTAAATGAAAGCATTAAGGGGTTTAAACGGAATTTAGGTAAAGATAATCAACAAAGGCGTCTTAATTTAGAAGTTAATAAGCAGCAAAGTATTGAATTAAGCCAGTTTGGAAGAGAATTTGCAGCTTTAAAAAGGGCATTTAATTTAAAATCTCATAGTACAGAAACTATTGATACTGTTAAATCAATTGTGGAGTCAATTGAGAAAACAATTGACGAAGTAAGTAAAAGTTTAGAGGAGAGATTGGCGATTATCATAAATTCAAAGGATAACTTAATCAATATGGGAGAGAAATTTGATTTAAAAACAGCTTCTAGTTCAGTCCCTATAATTGACGATACGGAGGAATCGGTAAAACAACTAATTGATGCCATAGAATTATACGATAGCATTTTAGATAATGACGGTAAAAAGTTCTTGATTAAATATGTGTTAAAAACTAGGTTGACACAATGTGCAAAATTAAAATTAAATTCAACTTAGAACTCTAATGCAGATTTAATTACAGATATTAAAAGTAATTTGCTAACAAGGCAATCAGCAGCTTCTTTATCGTTAGGTTTACATAATATAAAACAAAAAGACAAATCAATCGACGACTTCGGAAAATCTATCGGAGAGTTGATGGTAAATTTAACACTAGCGCAAGCTGATGGGGATGCAAGCGCGACAAAAATTTTGAAAATTACGAATGAAAAATTGGCTATTAATGCTTTTGCAAATGGTTTACGTAACCACGATTTAAAAACAATAGTTAAAGCACGAAATTATAATTCGTTAAACGAGGCGATAAGAGGAGCTAAAGACGAAGAAATAACGAATAATTCAAATTCCCACATTTTTAGTATGCGCGGTCGATCCAAATCTAGGACAATTAATAATGGAGATAGAGGTTTCGGCCGAGGAGTTAATAATTACTTTCAAAATAGAAATTTTTCCCAAAACCAAAATTATTTCAGAAATCAAAATACTTCGAGATACCAAAATTCGTCCAGGTATCAAAATTTTCCTAGAACTCAAAATCGAGGTAATAATCGCGGGATGAGATCTCGTGGAAATTCTTATCGTGCTCCACGCAATTTTTTCTTGCATAATGAAGACCAGAGGAGCGAAAATAACAGTGAAAACGTTTTTTTTCGTCCCTAAAGGTAATGATGAAAATAGTCATGTAGTACTGAATGTAAACGGTTCAAATTACATTCGAATGAGATATCAAAATAGAGATTTAGTTTTTTTGCTGGATTCCGGCGCTTCTATTAGTGTTATTTTTCCGTCTAGTATTAGCGAGAATCAGGTTGTTATTTTTGGCCGGGACTTCGAAAAGATATTGAAGACTTTGTTAAGCGTTGCGATGCTTGTCAAAGACATAAGTATTCTAAAAATACAAAACATCCATTACAAATTACAACTACTGCTACCTCAGCTTTTCAGAAAGTTTTCCTTGACTTGGTTGGTCCCTTAGATCAAGACAAAGAAAATAATCGATACATCCTGACGTTACAGTGTGATTTAACTAAATTTGTCGAGGCATATCCGATACAGAATAAAGAAACTGTAACAAGTTGCTAAAGCATTTGTTGAAAATTTTATACTTCGTTTTGGCATACCCGAACAGATCTTGACGGATAAGGGTTCCGAATTTATTTCCTCCACTCTCGAGGAAGCTTGTAAATTCTTAAAAATTCAAAAACTTAACTCTACAGCCTATCATCATGAAACTGTAGGAGCTTTGGAAAATTCACATAAAAATCTAGGCGCCTACTTACGCATATACGCGTCAAATCATGTTAGTGATTGGAGTTCTTGGGTTTCTTTTTGGTGTTTTACATATAATAACACGGTTCACACAGAAACGCGTTATACCCCTCACGAGTTAGTTTTCGGAAAAGCTAGTAGATTGCCTTCAAACGTGTTAAATGATATAGACCCGATCTATAACTTCGATGATTATCCGAAAGAATTAAAATATCGATTGCAAGTCGCTTGGAATGACGCGAGAAATAATTTGTTGGCATCAAAAATACATCGTAAAGCGAAATACGATACAAAAATAAATATTGTTAATGTTAAAGTAGGAGATAAGGTACTAATTAAAAACATGGGTAGTTCCACAAAATATGATCCTCTGTTCAAAGGTCCTTATGAGGTCATAGAAAATAAAAATAGTAACGTAGTTGTGAAAATTGGAAATAAAGATGTAGAAGTTCATAAAAACAATATTAAGCTTTATAAGTCATAATTTTTTTTAATGTTAAATCATGTAATATTATTTTGTTGTACTATGTATAGGATATGAAAATAAACTAGATAATTTACAAAACCTGTTGTCTTGGTGTAATTATATAAAAAAAAAATATATATATATTACTATAAATTTTTTTTTTGGTCAGCGAGGGAGGTTTAGTGAATAGACAAAAATATATTTCGTAAAATATATTGTTTTAATTGATAATTGGTCAATACTTAGAAATGCGCGAATTATGTAGTTGAATGAACTACAGGAATTTAGTACACGTCCCTACTGTTGCCAGGTGCTTATTTATTTATTGTAGTGTAAGCATTTTTGGAATGGTTATAGATTTGTAGACATAAATTTTAATTATTATTAAATAAAGTTATGCTGAACGAATAAGTTGCTTTATTCATTGGAAGTATGTAAGGTATAATTATAATTAACAGAACCTGAAGATATACTTTGAACATTTTTAAACAAAGTATATCACAACCAGTCGCAGCTGAAAAACCGCAAACAAAAACGCGACGAAACTCTGCAGGAATTCGAAGCAGACATTGCGAGGTTGGTGCGGTTTGCCTATCCATCGGCAACGGAGAATGTCATGGAATGTTTAGGGGTACAGACATTCATCGACGGAGTTCGTGACCATGAAATGCAGAGAACTCTACGCTTGGCTCGGCACAAGACACTGGTCGACGTACTCTCTGCAGCCTTGGAGTACGAAGCAGCTACACAGGCTTCCGGAGTATACGGCAAGGTGAGGGCTGTAGCAGACGAAGAAGTGGAGAACGAGCTTGACCAGATCGTCAACATGATGAAAAGCATCTCACATGGAAAATCGAAAGCTGTGAGATGCTGGAATTGTGGAGAAATGGGACATGTACGCAGTTCGTGCAAGCGACCGAGAACTGCTACAAACAGAAGACCATGCCCAGCAGAGTGCTCTCACTGCACCAAAACAGAAGCTAAGGAAGTTGCCATTCAAAAAACCACGGTGACCAGCGACGAATGGACACCGAGAAAGTTGGAAGAGGAACAAGAGAACGATCCCGACTTGAAGAAAATCCGACATTGGAAAAAGGAAAACTGTCGACCTACTTGGCAGGAGATTTCAAGGTACTCGCCAACGATGAAATTGTATTGGGCCCAGTGGGACTCGCTGGTTCTGGAAAACGGTTTGCTACAGCGAGTAATCGAGAACGATGAAGGTTCCGAAAGTAGAAGACAGTTGGTGATTCCAAGAACAAGGGTGGCAGCAGTACTGCGGAAATTACACGACAGTCCGTCAGGAGGACATCTAGGTGTGAAGAAGACCCTCCAGAAAGTGCGAGAACGGTTTTATTGGATGCACAGTTCCGAAGATGTGAAGGACTGGTGTAAGAAGTGCACTACCTGTGCTACGACCAATGGACCACAAGGAAGAAGAAAGGCTCCTATGAAGCAGTACAATGTCGGAAGCCCTTTTGAACGCATTGCCCTGGACATTGCCGGACCGTTTCCACCGACAGAAAATGGCAGCAGGTACATTTTGGTGGTGATGGATTATTTCACAAAATGGGTAGAAGCGTATGCCATTCCAAACCAAGAAGCCGCAACTGTTGCCGACGTGCTTTTGAATGAGTTCATTTGCCGATATGGAGTGCCCCTGGAAATACACAGCGACCAGGGCAGAAACTTCGAAAGCCAGCTGTTCCAGGAAGTTTGTGAAAAGCTCGGCATGAAGAAAACGAGAACCACGGCTTTGCATCCACAGTCGGACGGAATGGTAGAGCGAATGAACAGAACTCTTGGCAAATACCTGTCTAAAGTAGTATCTAACCATCAGCGAGATTGGGACCAATATCTCTCGCTATTTGCGATGGCCTACAGATCCGCCATCAATGAGTCTACCGGCCAAACACCAGCAAAAGTTCTGTTCGGACGCGAAATGAGATTACCCTGCGACCTTGAATTTGGATGCCGACCCGGAGAAGACATAGCTGGTGAAGATTACGTGACCCAACTGAGAAAAAGAATGGACGACGTACACGAGCTGGTTCGATCGAATCTCCAGATCGCTAGCGATAGGATGAAGAAAAGGTACGATACGCAAGCTACAGAAGGAGGTTTCCACGAAGGAGACAAAGTCTGGCTGCATAACCCAAAAAGACGAAAGGGTTTTTCTCCAAAGTTGCAGAAAGCTTGGGACGGTCCGTACATCGTGAAGAAACGAATCAACGATGTCATCTATCGTATCAGCAAGATCCCAAACGGAAAGCCAAAGGTGGTACACCGTAACCGATTAGCGCCATTCGAGGGTGACCACGATGAAGAAGTAAACCAGCTTCAGGAAGTAGCCGATCCTGCTTTTGAAGAGTTCATGGGAGCTTATGGTGGTACCGGAAAAGCAAGATTCGGCGTCACCACTGAGAGACGACAAGACATGCTTACCGTTCCAGAGGAATACTCACTGGCAATAAACATCCCTGCCAGCGTAACCGATGCACGTTGGCTAGCATCTCTGTTCATAAAGAAGAGTGGCGCCCGACGTTTGCAAG
The DNA here is from genome assembly GCA_910591675.1 of Galerucella calmariensis. Lineage (NCBI taxonomy): Eukaryota > Metazoa > Arthropoda > Insecta > Coleoptera > Chrysomelidae > Galerucella > Galerucella calmariensis. The sequence continues at coordinate 81,718 of CAJUYG010000388.1, read as the reverse complement.
ACCAGTTACCAGTACCAGGTAAAGCTCTGAAGCTGCAAGATGGCTCCCGCTACAATTTCCACCTAGTGACGAGAAACACCTTCGACGAAAGACCAACGTACGAGGATGTCTGGGAAGCATTACGAAGCTTGAGGGAGCATGTGCTTGAATTGGATGTGCATAGGCTAGCCATGCCCAAGATTGAATGTAGGCATTTAGATTGGCGAATAATCCGTAACATGGTAGAAGTAATCTTCCGAGACACCGAAGTGCAGGTACTAGTCTGCGGCCGAGCACGGGAGACACTGCCAACAGAGAAGACGGTCGCATGTTACTTCCATGCAACTGGAAAATGTAACAAGGGAACCAGTTGCCGATACAGTCATCTCGTTTCAGTTTCCTAGTTAGTTCCAGGAGGAACTGTCTCTTAAGGAGGGGGCAATGTTACGCGAGCTGCTGCATTAATGTGCTCAATTAGTGCCCCCAGTGAAATTCCCATATGATACGACTATGGCTCCTCCGCCGTATTTTCAAGAATGATCTGGAAAACGTAACATCTAGAAAAACCCGGCGCATCCACCAAAACTTCGAGTTCGAGAAGTCTCTAGAATAAGTCGTGCGAGTATAAATAGGCGACGAGCATCGCAGCGAAGTCAGTTAGTCAGTTAGTGTTGATACTGAAAGAAAGCAATCGTGCCTCGATAAAGTGACTCTCATATGAATTATAGTTAGTGTGTGTTTAGTGTGATATATAAATTATCAAATAAGGACTGTATTTGAATATAAATCTGTAAATATAAATTAATTGTAAATATAAATTAGAATAAACGTTACAATATATTCAATATTTCGGAATGTCAGGATTTATTTGTAATACTGAGAAAAATAATAATGAACGCATGGAATCGAACATACCAAAAAACACCGTTTACAGTAAGAGAGGACCCCGCAATAATTTTATGGGAATTGGGTTTTTGTTAAATTGTCTGAATTTTTGATATGTTGTGGATTTTGTCATCCTAAACAAAAGTCTCCATGGATACAAAGTGCCAAAATGAATATTTTGGCAGCTACGGAATTATCAAAGCTTCCCAGACATGTTGCAGAACTATCAATACTATCTACAGATAGTTCAGGCAAAAAGCACTTTTACAAAGAGAAAATTGTTAACAGGATGGGAACAGCTTCAAATAGTGAAGAGGCGTATAATGAACGTTGAACGTGGGAAAAATAGATGCGTGAGCAGGGGTGTTTCCAGATTCATTTTGGGGGTAAAAAGGGGTGGAATTTTGGATTATTGCGATTTACGGCAAAAGTTGACGTCGGAAAGAAAAGTGAACAACAGAAAAGTTGTAGATCATAAGAAGGTCTACAACTTTTGTGGAATTGATTTCACAAAATCCCCGAGAAAAATGTGATAAACCGCTTCTATCGTTTTTTATTTCTCATTCACACAATAATGATTTCATTTTGACAAAACTTGATGAATTTAAGCCTTTTCCTGTCCGAAAAATCCACAAATTTTTCCAGATAAAAATATCAAGAGACTAACAAGATAATCACATTTCTTGGCCCAAAAAAATAATTATTCTGAATTAAAATTTCCCTTTGGAAAATTGTCGTAGAGACTTAATTCATGTCGCCATTTTTTTGTCTTGAGTTATAGTTTCTTGTGAAATGATAAAATAATACATTCCCCATTTAGAAGCATGCTAAAAAATTGGAAAAATCAGAAAATTGATTCTGCAACAATTTTCATCACTGATGGTTGATAATTTGTTTCAATTTTCGAATAATTTCTCAAACCCAATTGCACGATTCAATTGCACGGGAAAAAACATAACATCCTTAGGGCGAGTTGTATCAAACACCTAAACTCGGTTTAATGATGACTGATGCTTAGACTGATGTAATTGTTGAAGATAAATACATCAATCAGCCACAGTCTAAACATCAGTTATCATTAAACCGAGTTCATAAACACTATAGTGTTTGATACAACTCGCCCTTGGTGTTATTATTTGACGCAAAACTTTATCATATATTTACCTTAACAATTAGTGAATTAATAAAACTACATCAATCGAGGTTTTTAAAATACGTTTGTGAATCGATCATCTATTTTTTCAATATTGCTATTTGTAACTTCATTATCTTCTTCTTCTTGACAGATGTCAATTCGCCAATCTGGCATGAGAATTGAATTCAGCGACCTCAAGAACCCAAACTCTCAATGTCAACAGAGAATATTTACTTTTCTATTCGTTGACAGTGAATTGAGATCTGTCAACGGTCAATTTGGCCAATCTTACATGGGGGTTGAATCCAATGACCTCAAAAACATGACCCCATATATTAGAATAATTGGAATATGCATTTGACATTTATAAATAGTATTAAAAATGAGTAGTTTTGCAACGGGTCTGGGGAGTTTTGCCGGTTCCGTAGCTGCCAAAATATTAATTTTGGCACTTTGTGCGTATGGAGACTTTTGTTCAGGATGACAAAATCTGCAATATATCAAAAATTCACAGAAACCCAATTTGCATAAGATTATTGTGGGGACCCTTGTATGGAAAGCATGTATGGGCTTTTGCAACGAGAGAAAGTATCAATTAGATGGAAATCGGACGAAGGAAGAATTTGCGTTGATTTCAAAGGATTGGGCTGTGATCATAAGAAAGAGATGGTGAAGAGTTCAAAGAAAGTACGGTCAAAACCATGTGGAATATAACAAGTAAGCTGTTACAAAATAGTTATTTTTGTATTAAGAGCGGAAAGTGATACATTATTGCTTGAGAGTAATGGTTACCGCGCGACGCGAAGCACTTCGAAGCACTCTTAGTTCTCGATAATGACATTTTCAAAGAAAAATTTTGACGTTACAATGTAAACAAGGTATTATCGATGAGGAAGCGGAATTATTAGTATAATAAGGAATAATTGGCTAGAATAATGTATTGCTATCGGTTGTATATTGTTATCAGTGTAATTTTGATGCTATTGGTTGATTTGAATTTATTCCTCATCACTTTTGGCTCTCAGGATCGTTTAAAAAATAATCAACAGTAATTACACAAGTGGTGGTGATTTTTTGATAATTTTAACTAGATGCACGAATCTTTGTTGCTATGGAAATCTCACGAGTGGACGAAATCCACCGGTGGGATTTCCTAATAGCAACAAAGACAAGTGCTAATCTAGTTGAAATTATTCGGAAAAAATTATCACCACGAATGTAATTCGGCGTGATTATTTTTCAAACTATTTGGCAGAATGTCAAGCAAACAAAGTATCTTTATTAAAAAGGTTCACTGACAGCAAATTTTCAACGTTAAATAAAAATGACACTTACAAATGTCCGGTACCCAATGGTTTACGCATTCCTTCAAAGGAAGATCCAATCAAACAGCGTGAAAAAATTAGCAAATTATCAGTAGTAATAGCCCAAGGACATTGATAATTGTTCGAAAAAATCTTATGACAGATTTCGAAAGCTTGTTGCTTGGAAACAGACTGACGCCGTAGGCGGAGGTCTGTTGCCTACAAGCTGCAAGCTTGAGAAAGTTGTCATAAAATTTTTGAGCATTCATCAATGTCCAAGGGTTATTCGGATAGAAAATTTTTTGTTTCAGTATTACAACCAAATCGTGACATTTCGAAATATTAAATATTCGAAACTTCAAAATCGAAATAAATCAATATGTATCCATAGCAACGTGAAAATTGCCCACGGTCTGTTGTTGTTATTAGTGTAATGTTGACATGATTGGCTGAGCTGTTCATAGGATATAAAATGAGGAAATTTGATTGGTTTTTGGAATTGACAAAAAATTTTCAGTAGTACTAACCCAAGGACATTGATAATTGTTCGAAAAAATTTTATGACAGATTTCGAAAGCTTGTTGCTTGGAAACAGGCCGACGCCGTAGGTGGAGGTCTGTTGCCTACAAGCAACAAGCTTGAGAAAGTTGTCATAAAATATTTGAGCATTCATCAATGTCCAAGGGTTATTTGGATAGAAAATTTTTTACCAATTATAGAATTACAAGCAAATCGTGACATTTCCAAATATTGGATATTTGAAAATTGAAATAAGTCAATAGGTATGATTCCATGAAAACAGCCCATGGTCTGTTATCAGTGTAATGTTGACATGATTGGGTGAAATTGTTCATATGATGAAAAATAAGGAAATTTTATTGGTTATTGGAGCTGTCAAAAAATTTTCAGTGTAATTTCGATGCTATTGGTCGATTTGAATTTTTTTCTCATTACGATTGGCTGACAGAATCGTTTAAACAATGATCAATAAAGTTTTTAGTTGAAGGATTTGAAAAAACAGTGAGAATCCAATTTTTCGGGAGGAAAATTGGTGAGTATCTTGAATAAGACCATCATGACACTTTGGAAGAATCGTTGGGATGATAATTTCTAAAATTTTTTCTTATAAATATTTTCAAGCTATAGTTACTATTCAAACCAAAAATTTATGGAAGCACGGAAAATTTTGAATTGGGTCTTAAAATACGACAGTAGCAGTAAAGTGCGAGTGTTCAACCCCTATTTCGAATTCAATAGAAATTATTTAAGACAACATCAATAAGCCAAATATTAATAATTATATACCTACATGCTCAACCCCCCCAAATAATTTTCTCCCCCAAGTTACAGTGAGACAAATATTTTCTATAATATTAAATACTGGAACCAAGGAACAGTCTACCCAGTTAGCAACTGAACTTATTCAATACCATAGAACACTAAGCAAAATAAGATAAAATATAAAGAGACGACAAAAAAAACTAAGACATGTATTTATATGACTTTAAGTACTGATCCAAAAGGAACAGTCTACCTGTTTAGCAACTGAACTTACTTCAAGCCATAAAATACTACAAAAACAGGGAAAGGAAAAAAAACATGAAAGACAAATTCAGATGAAGATAGAAAAAAACAGAAAAACTTCACACAAGATACATGGGATAATCTATGAAGACCATATACAAAAGCTTCTCATCGTTTGTATAATTTCCCTCCAAAATTACATAACTTTACGGTAAAGATATGATTTAGACAAAATATAAAAATTCCACTAACCAAGGTGTGAAATATATCTAGATAATTTTAAAATAGTCATTATAATTATGTGTTAAATATAGATAAACGCTTGAAATTAATTGTAAATAAAAAATAAAGCTATCCCCGTTACATTTCAGAGAAGATACAATTAATTTTTGTTAATTCATGCACTGATTCAAAGGAACAGTCTACTGGGCTAGTAACTGAAATTTACAGAAAATTAATCGTAGGTGAGTCAAAAAATATTAGGATAATCTGTGAAGACAAGACAATTATGGAGAAAGATATTTATTTGCATGTTGTTGTGATATAAGTGATAATAGTAAAATTCACGATAACTGTATATCGCAAGCTAAGATATAATACTATAATTATCCGGTGGGATACTAGATAAATGTCCACAAAAACACCAGATAGATGTTCACTATGAAACATGCCTTCTGCGACACGAGATAAAATTGAGGTAAGGATAAATTTTCATGTGCCATTACCTATGGCACAAAAAAATATAGAGGCAAGGCAAGATACTACAGTTTGTGTTTTTTGACACAATTCAACTTTAAAGATAAGGTATTTCAGTTTGTGTAACTCTACACAATTCAACTGAAAAAAGATAAGACAAGGTAAGGTATTTCAGTTTGTGTACTCGACACAATTCAACTGAAAAAAAGATAAGGTAAGGTATGGTATTGCAGTTTGTGTACTCGACACAATTCAACTGGAAAAAGATAAGGTGAGGTAAGATATAAATATCTAATATTAGAGAGTTATTGGAACTTTTATAAGGTCAAGCAGTAATAGTGCTGTCCTTATAGTGACATATACGCATGCGCATTTGATGTTTTGAATAAGGAAGGAAACATTATTAAGGTTAATGCTTGTCCTTATTTTTGCGCGATTACTGCAGTGCACTATCCCGACTTTATTTTATGTTTCATATTTATATGTCACAATATGTAGGTTATCTATGACACCTTCCTTAATATAATGTCAATATAGAGTTTCATGTTTCAATAACTCCAAATTTTAAATCTGTTTTAAGGTCGAGCACTATTTATTTGAGGTCATCACAATTACTGCAAGGCAATAAATTCGTGTTTCCAATAACTCTCTATTATGGAACATACAAATTTTTAGTTTCCACTAATTAACATTCCAAAATTATATACTTACTTAAAATTATATATTTCATAACCCAATTTGAGTATTACATCCATAATACTCTCGAATTTCGCAATTATGTTTTTACAGAGATAAATCTAGTTTACCACCATAATTATCAAGCTTATAGCACAATAGAGATAGTCTAGTTGAAGATATAAGAGAAAAAAAATAAAAAGGTAAAAACAATTCGGTCAAATCTAACACATAACATAATTACTATGAGGGAAAATTCTGAGACAAATTTATTGCAGTTTACGATACAGTTCCTACAGTATCAATATATAAGTTATACTATATGGGTGATTCTACCAGCAACGTCAGTATTCATGGCCCAGTTAATTTTTCGAAATATACGTTTTAATGATAGAATAATTGAGTATGTATAAGTTGATTACATTTGTTCTCAATCCTTTTCTAAACTTTAATTCAATTTTTTTGATATAACTTAACAAAATATTGGAAACATAAGATGAGATCTCAGCTTCGTGTCATGTCCCCACATCCAGTATGGCAAGGTAAAATATGAACGACACATTTGAAAAATTGAGAAAAGTATTTATAAACTGATTATTCTTATAAAAAACTCTCAAATTCTCAGCGTCAGGAACAATGACTTTGATTTTTCAACAACAATATTCATTTTGAACTAACATTGATACATTGATTTGTCCCCGTGTTGTAACCTCAGTTCCGTGAACAAGAGCTTGGACTTGGACTTGGACGAATATCCACTAGATGGCAAAAATGCTTATGTGCAATCGTACACGCGCGTCTGTTTGTAAGTTAATGTCATTCATTCGAAAAAAGCAAGTGAAAGTAATCGGTAGGTACTGTATTATTTTGGTTATTATTATCTGTAAAGGTGAGAATGTTACTATTCATTCTCAGTTCCGTGTTCACGTATATTTTCAGTCGAGGTATATATTCTTGCATGATACAATGGGGTTTTATTGTGCTTAATAAACTGTAGTAATTCGTCAAATATCAAAATCCTAACCTTAAAATTGAAAGTGAAATCAGCGATAAATGTTGAAAAATCTCAGCTCCGTTACCATATTGTGGTAAAGGAGCTGAGATTCAACTATGGGGCTGATATAGAGTTACGTGTTTAACATCATTAAAGAAGCAGCTCCGTATGATATTGTAAAAAGCTTTACTTGTGAAAATCATACCAATAATAAATGTTTGACACGAAAATGTAACAATTGTAACTATAAAGAAATTGGAGTACCTATTTGAATTTAAAAAAAAACGACATTGCAAAATATGAAAAATGGAAAACTGTGAGAGAAATTTTTTTTTTTTATGTTTTTGGTATAGTTATATATATATATATATATATATATATATATATATATATATATATACAAACAGAAAAATATTGAGGTAAGCAGCAATATGAAGGAAAAGAGTACTCTTTTTAGATTTCCAAGCTTTCGTAAATATTTATTTACATCTTCAGGGAACTACAAAAGTGAGAAAAGACATAATTTACAAAACAGTTCGCTACACAGTTTTATAACTTACGCTAATCGAGAATGTATCCTTGATGTTATACTCGGGATAAGCATTAGCAAATTATTTTAGGAAAAAACAATCCAATTGGCTTTAAGAGCCCTAGTTAAGTCACATACAGTCACATTATAAAACAATTAAAAAGTTAAAATATAAAAATTCATTGTTAAAACAAAGTGAAGAATCCACACAAACACGTGGCCTTCGACTAATTATCGAAAATAGGTTAAGAATAGATCTTCTTTTATACGAGATACAGTAAAAAGAAGAAGAAGTAATGACTTTATCAAAAATAATTGAAAAATTATTGAATACGGGGGAGGTATCAAAGTTTATTAAAAATTAAAAATTATTGTAATTATTATTTGAATGTTTATGATAATTATGTTTATCTAAGGTTAAAAGGAGAGAGTAAAGATTACTTAAATTTTTTGAATGTCTGTTTTCCTATTAATCCGGTCATCCTCTTGAAAAATATAAGACATTTCTAAGAATAATCTTTTATTGTAATTATTTTCTCTTGAAAGGATCTTAAT
>CAJUYG010000388.1:0-53442 GCA_910591675.1 Galerucella calmariensis | reverse complement strand
GTTGATTTATTTTAATTTACTGTTCTGCAGAGTGTTAAAGAGGAGGTTTTTTTGCTAATAATTGGCCATATCTTTGTAAAACACCCTTATAATATATTAGAGTGCTATATTTTTGTAACGCTATCGGTGAGATCTTTTCGATTCTTAAACAAAGTATAGTACGTTCCATTTAAAAAAATGTAAGTTTGTGCTGCTACGTGGTTTTGGAACACCCTGTAGAATCGGAAGTATTTTTAAAATGTGCCCTCAGTAACTGTATTAGCTTACACAAAATTATAAAGTTCTATCTATCACCACAACGATGTAATCCTCTGATGTCAGAAGATTGTCCCACCCTGTATATGGACTATTCCACCAAAAACCAAAATTCTGAAGAAATTCAATGATAAATATAAAAGCTGAAAGGCTGAACGCAAGGTTCATATTTCAGCCAGGCGCGTTTATCGGATGATTGGGAGCAGAGAAAATTAGAAAAACCAGAAAATTAGTAAGCTGTCGGGGCCTGGGAAGTAGTTTTTGATCTTTAATTCAACAGTCACTATTTTTGAACAGCATTTTTGAAAACTTACAAGGCGTTGATAATTATAATTATTCAGCGATATCAATCCATTATTTGTTGAACACAGTATTTTAACTTATGTTTTTCCCAATTATGGGACAAGTTAACCCAAAGTAATATTTTATGATATTCACAGTAATGAAAGTGTGTTCAATATTGAGAACTATGATAATAAATATATTTCTCTCCAATTCCAAAAAGAAGTTGCCTAAGCTATTGTATCAACCAAAAGGGCAGTTTATTTGATTTTGATTAAAATCATTACTAATGAGAGTAGTTTGGCAACGCCGCGAAAAATATTGCTCCTTCTTTTTTAACAAGGACAAGTGTGGCGCTTTTTTTTGTGACAAGCCGGTGAATAAAAACCCATAAAAAAGGTTAAAAGACTATATTATGTGCATTATACAGTCCATTATTGTAAAATTATAAAATAATAAACCACGTTTTAGCTTTTGTTTTATCATAAACATTTTGGTCCATCGAGTAAGATATACAATCATTGCTTAACCTTAAACCGCAAAAGATTTCCAATCGAGGATAGCGTGCATGGTGATATTGCATCAGCTGCTGCTCGGAAATCTTTAATATATCTACGCTGTGGAAAAAAGTGGCTGATAGCTGTATATTTATTTGTTCAATTTCCCGTTGGAGTTGAATGAACTGTCGAGAATATAACTCGGAATATAAGCAGTAACCTGGAGGAACATTGGTGGTGTACTTGCGAAAGGCCTGAAAGTGTTAAAGTGTCGAATTCCTTTTGTAAGTTTGTTCCTTTTATTTTGTTATTTCTTATATCCTTATTTGTCTTACCTTACGTGGGCTCTACTTATACAATAACAGTAAATAAGCATGTTTGAGCCTGAGAAATCTGAGAATACATTGAAATAACTGGTGAGAAAAAGATGTAGTGTAAAGCAGCGTCTCACCCTATTTAATAAGTACTTAGTGATTGTTGTTAGTAGAACTGATATATCGGAAACTGAAAATAGCAATGTTAATGAAATAATACTTGAGTTAGAGTGTAGATGCAAGAAGTTCAAACCATTACTCCCAGAATATGAGGAAGTTCAAATGGAAATTGAAACAATTTGTAATGATAGTGAAATGGTAAATCATTAAAGATGTGGTTTGAAAATGAGTATTTTGAAAATTTGGGTAGAGCTAGAAGTATTCTTGAAACTTCAATCAACAAGTAGATAGTGCATCCAATGCTAGTAATCACAGTGGGGGTGGGTCAGTTGGAGGTTTTTCAAGTCCACAAATTAGAGAAGTACCCGTAAAATCACCACTTATTCAGTTGTCCAGTTTTAATGGCACATACACTGAATGGTTAGAATTTGAAGATACATTTGAGATTTTAATTAATACTAATACTTCTATAGGTGACATTCAAAAATTCCACTATTCAAGAGCTTCATTAACCGGTTTTGCGAAACAAATTATTGAGTCCTTGGATTTCAGTTCTGCAAATTACTCAGCAGCATGGGAACTCTTGTGTAAAAGATACAACGGAAAATTTTAATTAGAGGTCATATTTCTGGTATTTATGAGACATGAATCTTCGGAAGGCTCAAGACATATGTTAGATACATTGAATGAACATTTACGTGCCTTAGAAAATTTAGGTGAGCCTGTAAAGTTTTGGGATTCTTTATCAATTTATCACATTAATACTAAGTTGGATAAATCCACCTTAAAAGAATGGGAGATTTTTAAAATTGAAAATGAGTTGCCATCCCTGAAAGACTTTAAAAAATTCATTCAAGGAAGGGCAGATCTTTTAAAAACCATAGAAAGCAATTCAAAAAAGGGGAAAGATATTCAAGGTTCACACAGACAGAAATCCTATTTGACAGTTGATGAAAGTCTAAATAAAGGTTGTATAATGTGTAAACCTTTTCATAATTTAAGTAAGTGTAAAAGGTTTTTAGATTTATCTATTTATCAAAGAATGGTCCAAGTGAAAGGAAATAAATTATATTCATGTTTTTTCTCTCATATTTTGGGAATCAAACCACAATAATGTTTTTTATTTTTTATTTCGACGTTTCGGTAGCGTTCCAGCCACCATTGTCAAGATTAATTAGTTAATTCCCAAAAAATAAGAGAAAAAATAATAAGTAATGCCACAAGAAACTTACAGAAGATATGTTTATGTAGTTTTGATAAAAATCATTTCAATGTAGATTGTCCTGCAGATAAATGTAGTAAATGTGGTCTATCTCCTAATGTGTTGTTGCATTACAATGGAGACAATGAAAAGGGTTCAGCTAATACTCCAAACACACCTGCAAATGATAGTGTACAAGCACATGAAGTACAATCAAGACCTAGTGATGGGGGTAATGCAGTGGTAACACTTTCAAATACATCATCCAGGGGCAAAGGTCAGGTGTTGTTGTCAACTGCTGTTGTTAAAGTGAAGGATGCTTGTGGACATTGGGTAGAGTGTGTGGTTTTGTTTAGACTCTGGATCTATGAGTAACTTCATCACAGAAATGTGTTCTAAATTTAGATTACACACAGAATCAATCAATGCGGCTGTGGTCGGTATCAGCCAGGATTCTACTACAATTACTAAAAGATGCAATGTACATCTCAGATCTAATCACGATAAGTTTGAAATCTCAATGTCTTGTTTAGTAACACCCCAGATTACTGATGAGTTACCATTATTTGAAATTGAATTGAATAACTACCCACAGATATTTATTTGGCAAATTCTGACCTCTACAGGCCACAAAAAATTGATATGCTCATTGGGGCTAGTTTGTTTTGGAATCTGATCGAGGTGGTCAAATTAGGTTAGGTGATAGGATGCCAATTCTACAAAATTCATGCTTGGGCTTGATAATCTCTGGAGAGGTAGGACAGGAAAACAAATTAAATGAAACGTGGTGTAATTTGAGTCGCAATCAATACATTCAAGATCAGTTGGAATAGTTTTAGTCATGGGAAAAGTCTGGTGGAGATGTCATGTCTAATGAACTAAGTGTGGATGATAGCGAGTGTGTGAAAGGCTGTTTGTGTCAAACATGGAAAGGTCAGAAGATGGAAGATTTGTTGAGGCTAGCCCTTTCGGGGATTCTGTAATTAAACTTGGAGATTCAAAAAAAATGGCTTTGAAGCGGCTCTATGCATTAGAGAGAAAACTGGCTGGAGATGATAATTTGGAGGAAGAATATTGTGAGTATATGTCTGATTATGAAAAGGTAGGGAATATGACTGAAGTAAAAGCTGACCTACAATCGGAAGAGGTCTCGTACTATTTGCCACATCATGGTGTAATCAAAGAAGGCAGCTCAACTACTAAATTACGTACCGTAAAACTGCTAGCGTTTGAATGCAAGGAGCAGTATCCTGAGGTGTCATCTGCAATCTGTCGTCACTTTTATGTAGACGACTTAATTTCAGGATCATCATCGGTTGAAAAAGCCCTAAAGTTGTGTAAGGAATTATCGAAAGTCTTAGGTGATGCGGGTTTCAGTTCACGAAAATTCGTATCAAATCGAAAGGAGTTGTTACAGGAAATTGAGGGTTCAAATGACACACAATCATTAATTTTATGCTCAGGTGAAAATGAGAAAACAAAAACTTTTAGGTTATATTGGCATTGTTCTAGTGATTTACTGTCGTACAAGGTGGGGGCCGTGGTGAGTAGTGATGCGGTCACAAAACGAAAGATCCTTTCGGACGTTGCACAGATTTTCGATCCATTAGGACTTCTCAGTGCTTGTGTTATAATCCCTGAGATTATGCTCCAAAGGTTGTGGCTATTGAAACTATCATGGGATGATCCTGTTCCATCGGAGGTAGCAAATGAATGGCATTAATTTAAGGTGGAAATGAGATGGTTGAATGAGGTTCCGTTTCCCAGATATGTTTGTTGCGAGAATTCTACAAGAAATGAAATTCATGATTTTTCGGATGCATCGCAATATGCTATAGGTGCTTGTGTATACGTGAAGAGCATTGATCGTATGGGTAACGTGCAGGTCAAATTGTTATGTGCAAAGGGTAAAGTGGCACCTAATAAAGCGATAAATATTCCCAAATTGGAATTGTCAGGTGTTCTTTTATTGTCAAAATTGATTAAAGAAGTTCAGTCTTCACTTACGTTTCCGATTGATTCGATACACTTGTGAAGTGATTCCCAGGTGGTGTTGAGTTGGATAAAATCGCCTCCCTATCAATTTCAAATTTTTGTATCAAATATGGTTTCACAAATTCAGACTACGGTGGTTTAACTGGTTTCATGTCAAATCAAAAAGCAGCAGATCTGGTATCCAGGGGTATATCACCTATGAAGTTGGAAAACAGCGCATTGTGGATCAATGGTCCTTCTTGGTTATCCGTGAATCAAACGTTGATTATATCAGAAATTGATTTATTATACTTAAGCCACCTTCCTGAATGAAGAAAAAAATGTTTGATTGTGGAAAAGCGGTTGAAAAATCTCCATGGTCTTTATTCACAAGGTTCTCGAGCTTCGACAAGTTGAAAAGGGTTTTTGCCTATTGTCTATGTTTTGTAGCCCATGCTACCCAGGAAACATTTTGGGGAAAACTGAAAGTCGTTCGAGTTAAGTGTTGAAGGAATTAATAATTCAGAAATGGTGCTAGTATATTCAAGTCAAAAGGACTCATTGGCCAATGAGTTAAATTTATTGAGGGACTACAAATGTATTAAAGGAGGAAAATTATTCAATTCAAGCCCTTTCACTGACAGTAATAGGCTGCTAAGAGTGGGGGCAGACTACAATTATCGGATTATGAGTATAATAAAAAACACCCTATGATGCTAACTGCAAAACATCCTCTGGCAGATCTGATTGTTAGAGCTGAACATGTTCGTTTAATGCATGCCGGTCCACAGATGGTTTCGCTACGCGAAAAATTTTGGATGACTCAAGGACGAAGCTTAATCAGAAAAATAATTCATGAATGTGTCCTCTGTGCGGAGATCAAGCCTATCAATCTTCAATTTAAAATGTGAAATTTACCCAAAGGACCTATCTGTGAACAACCACCTTTCAATACAACAAGAGTTACTATATGGGGCCCTTTAATTTCAAAACTTCACAGGGGCGCGGTGTTAGATTTATAAAGGATTTTTGTGTTTATTTGTGTGTTTTGTAACACGCGCAATTCATCTGGAAATTGTAACTAATCTTTCAGCTGAAGGTTTCATAGCTGCCTTCCGAAGATTCGTGTCCAGGCGAGGTAAACCAAATTCAATTTATTCCGATAACGGTAAGAATTTTGTAGGTGCTTCATTTGAACTGAGAGGATTGGGACAGTCTTTAATTTCGCATAATTTAGAATTGTCGAAAATTGCAGTTGATGAAAATGTGAAATGGGTGTTCATGCCAGCTTATTCACCGCATTTCGGCGGATTGTGGAACGCAGGGGTAAACACCACTGAGTATTATTTAAAGAGGGCGATCGGTAATACTAATTTGACATACGAAGACTTTTCTACTGTATTGTGTTAGGTAGAGGCCATCGTGAATTCCCGTCCTCTCACTCCCTTGTCCTCTAGCCCCTTTGACCTCGATGCATTAACTCCCGCTCATTTCCTGATCGGCAGAAGACTTACTTCACTTCCGAGTCCGTCTGTGATTGAGATATCAGACAATAAGCCATCAAGATACCAGCAACTCCAGGAAATTCAACAACAGTTTTGGGACCTAACTATCCTAGAACTCAAAATACGTCCATTTTCATCAATGACATTCCATGTAGGCTCGGTATTTTGTCACAAGAGTAAACTTTCCATATAATCCATTGGAATAAAGGTTTCACGAAACTCATTCAGGAAGGAGCATTGAGTTAAAATCACCTCATACAATGGCACAATCATAACAAATCGACTATTCCGTTAAATCACCAGTCAATTCAGAATTACCAATTTTGGAACAGCTTCAAATACTGCGATTTTCTTTTGAAGATTAAGATTTTTTTTTGCTTCGGAATTACATAAGACTGCTAAGTTTGTGTTACTATTTGTTATATGTGTTTGCATACTATTAGATTTAAACTCCACCCACTTCCAGAATGCATGTTGAGTGGTAGTTAGCTTAAAACCTCATGAGTGCTCCGTCACAGATGTGGAAATGTCCAAAATAGGTACAACATGTATGGCAATAAAGTTAACTCAACAACTCAACTTCAAATGACGATGTTTTTAACTTTACTGCTATACATGCGGCTATGCCGCGTTGTACCGATTCGGGTCATTTGCACATCTGTGACGTAGCACCCATGAGGTTTGAAACTAACTCTAATATCGTGACGATTCATATTGTCCAATCACGTTTTTATAAAAAGAAGCAGTAGAATGTCCAAAGTTCCTGGCAGTAGTGACTCGTTCTGATAGACTTACAATTTGTAGTTAATACTACATATTTCACAACTGGCTTCATTACATGGATCTGGATAAATGGCTGCGTAGGATGTAATGCAGGAAGTAATATGCTAGGCAGATTTGAGGGATGAGGGTATACATTTAGTGAGTAGTACTAACTATTATCCACGTGCCAAACACATGGATATAAAGTATTATTATATTATAAAGCATGTTGGAAAAAGTAGTATGAATCAGGAAACCGATTGCTAAAGGGACAAATATTGTATTTCCACTTTTGTCCAGAATGAGGTATGTATATGGATCCATGTCCACCGAGGCGGAATTTTCATAGTGCCTGCATATAGTAGGTCCTTTTGTATTGGTTTATCAGTTCATTATTCGAAAATTTTTCAGCGATATACAGTTTGTCACATTCAACTTGAAGTTTCGAATTGATTGTCTCCAAAACATCGTTTTTCGACATACAGCATTTGTCCTCTAAGCCATCGATATATTTTGTTTGTAACAAGAAAAAGTTAACTAAGGGAGCTGTAACCGAATGATTGTAGATGAAGGTGTTAATTTAAGGAAATGGTAGTAATCGGACTATCCTCCAAGGTGCCAGAAAATTATTTCATTATTTTCAATCTATCTATCTAATCTATCTATCTATCCAATCTATCTTATGCTACAATACACCATTCAGTGTGGAATTTACTACAATTTGTAAGGAAGGCGACAATGACCCCTTCAAGAACAAAGAAACAGATATTGAATTTGTCCGATGTGAATTAGGTAATCACAATCTTCCCTGTCGCTGTAATGCCAAAATTTGACTTTTATTGCGTGTCGTATGTTCTCCGGTTGTGAGTTGATTTATTGCTATTTCTCACTCCGCTATAATTCCATATTCTAGTTTTGTTGGAAGTGAATTAAGAATTCGCTACCGTGAAGTAACTTCTTTTTCTTGTCAGGGTGTATGAACTTTATGTTGTTATACGACGTGAGTCCATTATTTTTTGTGGGATATCGTTTACTATATTTGAATCGGAATAAAATCGGGTCTTCCTATTCTATGAAAACATGTGAAGTAGAATTAGATTCCCATTGGTAAGGTTTCTCTAAACCTATATTGCTTTTTTAAATTTTCCATTTTTTTTATCGATACTCAACTTTATCTTTTCCTGTTATGAGCTTCATTTTGCCTTCACCGATCTTCGTTTTTTCTGTACCGGAAATCTAATTTTGTGTTATGTGTAATGAACGTAATGAACATAAGAAACGTAATAGGCTGAGCCGTTACATGTACTTATATCAAAAAGAAAGGACGAGCTCTTCCTTGAAGTACCAAAGTACCTGTCGTCAGTTTATACCGGACTGCTTCCAATAAACCAACTATTGACTAAATATATTTTTGATGTATTTGTTATCAATATTGTAATTTTTTTTGTAATCTCTTTTTTGATTGTCTCTTGGATCCATATATCTACCTATGTATATCCACACTAGGGCCCATATTATGAAATTTAGCCTACGACGGGGTTTTGGATGTAAATGCAAGAACGGGAATCCAACTGGTTGCATATGAGGATCTGCCATTGATATTCATAGCAGGAAAAGAGGAAAACTGATAGATTTAGCAAATACTGCAATAAACCAAATATCAAGATAGCTCAACAATATGGGACTCCAATTGGACCTAGAGGGAACAGGCAGTTACTTTGATTGGAATGAGGAAACTGAACCTAGAAATTAACTTAGCTGCCTTATACCAACCGTAGGAGGATGTAGCCGAAGACGTCTGCTGATTTCGGTGACCCCTTCATACTATGGTAAGTTGCGACAGCATGGAAAAATATAGTTCTAAAACGAAAAACCGAGTAAAGACTGAGAAGGGTCCAGAGAAAGGTATGCCTGAGAATAACGGGAGCCTACCAAACTGTATCCACATGAGCCTCACAAGTGATAGCAGGAGAATTACCGGTGGAATTAGGAACCGAAGAGAAATAGAAAGAAATTTGGGAGCTCAATAACAGTTGGTACAAATAGAAATCATCAAACTATGAACAAGTAGGAAGCACGGGGTACTAATAAATAGGTAGCTCAGGAAGCCGTTTTAACCATCGAGTTCGATGTGAAAAACAGGTAGAATGAGGCTATTGCCCAAAACCCAAACTTGCTAATGAAGCTACAGGGGACATTGAGAATCCTAGAAATTCCACAAAACTAAAAATACTAGTTTGTCACATTAAACTCAAAGGCAAAAATTACTTCCATTTAGAATAATGCAGCCTCTGTGTCATGGCTACCGGACTATCAGCTATTATTCAACGCAGGCTTAACAGGACATGGTAGCTTCTAAGCACACTGCGAGAAAATTGGTAAAAGCGACGGTTTCCACAAATATTGTCATAATGGGGACGATGTAAGACAAACATTTTTTACATGTGAACGTTCCACGTGTGAAAAGGGGAGGCTGGATGAAGGGGTGCCAGCTGCATTGTGCAATGTGCGAAAAAAACACTGGCTTGGGCCGGGTGTAGGCATTGGGCCAGTGTATACTATGGGGTACTTCAATCGGCTCACAGCTGCCCACCATCACAATGTTTGTTAGGAAAACACTGCTAGAGATACCAGGGTTCTCGAAGAAATTGCAGTAGTTTATTTATTTTTATATTCACGTATCAGTTTTGAAGTAGGAGTGAGTTTCATTTGATCAGATAATCTTCGCGTGAAGTCCACAGAGTTCGGTGAGCTGTTGGCAGAAATGATTATGATGGCACTATTGTTGCAGCTCTTTTGCCTTCTATTAGCATTTGATTCACAATTGGGAACTGCATACAAGCCAAGATCAGCGACTACCTTATCGGAGGACCTCGCTCACATTTGTGGAGTGCCATTGCACGATCCACTCTCTCCCAATGAAATGTGCGACTGATCCATTGAGTGTCCTTCAAAAAATCGATGCAAGTTCTTCAATATAAAAAAATCACTCAGCTTCTCTTCATATTTTATTTGAGCTTGTTCAAAATAACAACTGATAAGAAAATAACTAAATGAATTGAATATCTGTGTAATAATAATAATATTATACAGGGTAGGAACTCACTCCAGGAAGGATATCATGTGGCTACTGAGAAGTTTCAACTCCTCTCTTCACTAATTTACAGGGTGTTTTGTGAGATTCACTATGAATTTCAATTGTCCCAAGTGTTTACACAGTATATGATAATATACATCAGGATACAGTATAAATATATTTTTTTGCCATATGAATAGCAAATAGAAACGACTTATCCGACAATGTTATCACACTTTGATTAAATTTAGAGTGTACTTTCAAATCTTATCATAAATAGGACATCCATCACATATCACATTAAAAGGTATTAATTTGAAGAAATTTTATGAATTTCAACAAAAACAGCAAGAAACAGCAACTAAAAGAAATACCGAATAACAATTTTAAAAAAGTAACCAAAATTATGTAGTTTAACGCATGAAAAAAACTGGAAACAGAATATGAATAATTCAAATTAGATTCTCTAAATGAAACCCTGCATCCTCTACACATTTTTGTTACCAAGCTGTTAATTGTCGTATTGAATTACGCATACTCTAAGGATAGTTTCTGAAAGCATAGATAACATAATACATAATACATGCATAGTATAACAATAATCGACCAAGTGCGACTCGCGCACGATGGGCTCCATACTATTATCTCTAATGATATAACTTAATATTCCCAGCGTCCTCCTGTTGCCGAATCAGCACGTTTGTAGTATGGAAGATTTCTTGGATATTCATTCCATTTTGTTTTCCACTATTTGTTGTTATGGTGGCAACAGAAATGCAGTATCTGTGAAAATTTCAACAGTCTAACTATTACGAATCATGAAATACAGCCTGGTGACAAGCGGACAGACAGACAAACGAACAGCGGAGTGCTAGTGAAAAAGTCCGATTTTCACCCTCTGGGGATGGAAGCCTAAAAAAGTGTAATTCTATTGATTAATTGTCGGTTATTTGTATTGTCTGTGTAAACTAGTCTCTTCACTCTCTTCAATCGTCCCTTAATATGGTGATCAACGGAATTGGAATAAGAGGATCTTGAATATTTTCCACATCCTATCCACCTAGTGCCATAAACATTATTTAGATGTTGTCCTATTGTCAGTCAAAAGTGGGGGTTGCCTCATCATGCTGAAAATACATTCCTCGTTCTCGTTGGCAAGCAGTCCAAATAGACCTGTCCGTTTAGAGGACCATCGAAAGAGTGACTATCTACTTACTGGTCATTTCTGACACTCTCACAAGTTAACTGAATCTACTCACTTTTTATCAAGTAACATTGAGTTGTCCAGTGTTTATTACAGAGTTCATAATAAGAGCGTCAATAAAGTCATCTTCCTGCGCTTCATCCACATGTCGTTCTGTTCTTCCTCTAGTAAAAATGCATATTCTGTGATCGAAGACTGATGTAGCATTTTGAACGAGAGTGGAAAAATCTCCACCAAAGCTAACAAAATAGTACCTTACGAAGATATAACAGGAGAAATATGTATTATTGTACACATAAATAACTATTTATAATGACAATGGGTATAAAATATCAAAAAACGTCAAACGGCCAACGCCAATCTCGATTCAAAGACTCTTCATAGCTGTTCGATATTTTTATTCCGTAAAGTTGATACAATGTATTATTTCCGCCTACTTCTATTCAAAGTATACATTTCATGGCCTCATAGTAGGAAGCAAAGTCGTACTTTTCCTTCCTAGGGCAGAAAAGAACCTTCACTCTCTAGGAAGGGGAAGTAAAAGTAACGTCATTGTACGTCATCGATGAAATAACTTACGGCATTGACGACCTATACTATAATATTATATTATAAGTATAAATATCACCGTTTATTCATAGAACACCCTGTATTTTGCGAAATGGTTAATTGTTATTTTTATTTAACTATTCTTACATCAACATTTTGACTTCAATTCATAGATACATCCAGTTTTTAAATTTACACTGAAAGAACAATTTGGTTACAATCACTAAGACTAATTAACTATCACCAAATCCGTTATTGAAATATGGCTTATTGAACGTTTGTTAGTAAAAAACAAATTATTTGTTTTCACTCTATAAATAATAGTATATTATTAAACGAGCAATTTACGATAGCCATAATTCACGATGGGTGACGTTTGCGTCACGAGCCGCAGGCGAGGGGCGCAAGTCACCCAAGTGAATTATGGCCATAAATTGCGAGTAGAATACTATACTTTGTCCACGACACTTAATTTATTTATTAATAAATTAAAGTCAGTAGCGATTTGGCATATTACTAACCTCAAAATGTTGTGGCAGCTACTTCAAATAATTTGACATATATAGAGATGGGCGATACTGCAGAAAGTATCAATACAACGTACCGTTATAAATATATTGTTTTAAAATACTTAATATTAGAAAATATCGTTATGAAAAGTATCAATACTAAAAATTACAATATTTTATAGATACCATATACAGAAACAAATTTCCTGAACAAAATACACAGATTTAATAGTTTATTCCATATTGTACCCCCATCTCTAGTCGTGAATTATGAACCATAATACACTACAGTGTATTATGAACCATAATTCACCACAGTTGATATATGGGTACCATATACCTTTAGTTAGGAGGTAAAATATTGACTTATTATCAGGTGGTCGTGGACAAAGAATTATCAACAAGTACATGAGAATATTTTCTCATAATAATTAGTTATTAACAATAAATGTATATTTGGTGCTTATGAAAAAATGATTAATCATTAAGAATATATGTTTTTCCACCACACCGTATGTTATTTATTATTACTAAGCCATTGTATATAGTTATTACATATTCTGCCACTGTTATTCTAGATTCAATTACTATACCCATATATTTGTTCACAATGAAAACATGACAAAAGCCCCTTTATTGATAATAAACAAATATTGTTTACATTTTCTTATCAATATTTATAGATTGATGTCCAAATACTTATTTCGGCAACTAGACTGCTATCTTCAGTAGACCCGAAAAGTTATTAGCAGTTAGTGAAATCATATCAGTCTTTGGTGATTTCTGCTAATACATTAATTACTTTTAGAGGATCTTACTAGAGATTGCAACTCATTGCAGTTGATGAAATAAGTGTTAAGACATTTTTGAAAATTTCTGTTCTTTTTAGTGTTTATAGCTATACCTATTATTTTGTTTTCTACACCATTACAGTTTTTTTTTAAATATATAGATGATAAATTTCAAAATGACATATCTAGATGCTGGTAAATGAAACAACAAAACTTTTAATCAAGCGATTTATTCAATTTTTTCCATTATAATTTTAACAAAAAATACAATATAATTATATGAAAAAACTGTGTTTCAAGAAATTGCAGAAAATATCATTCCATCGTATAAGAAATATTGATCATTCATGGAAAAAGAGGAGTCGGAATTATTTCCTTTCTTCTAAAGAATAGATATTTACAATTAGGTACAATTAAATACGACATATACTATAGATATTTTCACTGTCTATGTACTTACGTTCGAAATTTGCAAATATCTTAGCATTGGTTCCACATTCTTTAAGTCGACACATACACCGCCGTCCGCCATTATTTTGGTACAATCACATGTACTCTGTGGTACAATATCCAAATACAAATAGAATCACCAGTTCAAGCACATACTCATTAAACACTAAACTATTTACCCACCCCTACGCTACCACACTATTGCTAATATCCAAATAATATAATTAAACATACAAATCTCCACACTACTGAAACGGAGGAAAAGATTATTTATCATTTACGACGATACACAGCAAATCTAAAAGGGATAAGGGAAGCTGCATCACATGTGCAGACTAAGGTAACGCGCATAACAGTTTGTTGATTTATAACAAACAAGATTAACTATTAAACAATATTTTGCTCATATGTATAACGTAGGTTTATAACAAACAAATGAATTTATCGAATGTTATAATGATACAAAAAGAAATATTAACAGACCTGTACCATTTATAATAATAATCAAAGCAAGATATAATTATTAATTAAACTTAGTAATTATCATCGCGAAATTGGCTTATTAGATTATTTTTATTATTATGAAAACATTTTATTTAAAATTAACAATCATAGCAGAAACAAATCCCCCATTATTTATTAATAAAACAAATCATCGGTAGGTAATGATTATAATAAAAAATAAGCTTTTTCATTTATAAATATCAATACGTAATTATGAACAAATTTGACATTAACAAGCATTCGATAATTATTACTGAGATTTTTCTTTCGGTGTAGGAAAGAAATATTATACAGAGTTCGGCAAAAGTCCCGGGACCGGACAAATATCGCAGAAAATATAAATTTTTCGGAAAATCTCTTTATACCACAAATATTACTCCACTTTGAACTATAATTTAAAATTATTCTGAAACATACAGGGTCTTCCAATAAAGTGTGGCGTATCAAAGTTATATTTTTTTATGGAACACCCTATATTTTATTGCATTTTCTGATTGCCCCTAAAAAATATGATACTCCTTCATAATGGTATTTTGATACTTCATCAAATTCAAAAAAATGTCGTCTTTCGAATGGTTTGAGGGTGTCCTATACCTAGGTATTATACTTTTCGTGCAATTTACAATTTTCTTGAATTTTATACTGAATCGATTTTAAAACATCTGCAATTCTCTCTAAATTTAAAACTAATGATCTTGGCATAATTGTTGTAAGAAACTAAATAGATCACGTCTCGAGCCTTAAGAAAATATAGGGTTGTGCTATCCTATTCCGGGTGGTTAGAAAGATGTAGCCACTCCTCTCACAGAAAAATCAGTATCTACTTTGACATTTTATGGAATAACGAAAAACAAAAAGTTTATTACTTTTAGTTGTTAGTTCCGTTTTTAATCATGTTGTATTTCAGTGTTCTAAATAAGAATAATTAAACTAGTCTTCAACATAACACACGTATTGTGTGAAACTTTTTTGTTTTTTGTTATTTCATAAAATGTCTCTAAGTGGATAGTGATTTTTCTGTGAGAGTGGCTATATATTTTTAACCACTCGGTATAGGATAGCAAAACCGTATATTTTTTGGAGGCTTGAAACGTTGTCTATTTAGTTTCTCACGAAAACTATGCCAAAATCATTAGTTTGAAATTTAGAGAGAATTGCAGATGTTTTAAAATCGCTTTAGCATAAAATTTAAGAGAGTTGTAAATTGCATGAAAATTATAATACCTATTTATAGGACACCCTTATACCATTCAAAGGAAGAAATTTTTCTCAATATGATGAATTATCAAAATACAGGGTGTTCCATTTAAAATAAACCTGATACTGCACATTGATTAGCTGCCCATGGACGAAACGATCTACTTCTACTAGCATTTTTAATTTATAAACGTTCTCTCCGAAAAACATTTCTCATATTTTGAATTTTTGTTTTCACATATTTTACAGTTACATTATAATTTTTGCTTATTTTCATAAATTGTATTATATCTTCGTACCTATGCTTCTCTTTATTTATATAATTTGGGTCTTTAATTTTCCACAAACATGGCCGTTCCCCATATAATTCTATGAACTATGTTACTATGTTTTTTGTCCACTCCATTGCACCCCAAAATTCAAACCAACAGACGCGCTCAACGACTGGCTCCTTTACTTAGTTTCAAGTACAAAACTTGACTTGTAGCGACCTGTTCCTTCACCGATGACGTATTTCACCGACCAGATCCGTCGTTCACCACTAACGTGCGTTCCCAATATGCCAAATTAAACAGACACTGTCTGTCACATACCATGTCGCGCAAAATATCGCTTCGTGTGTGGGAGCCTAATGATCTAATAATGAAACTGAAAATTCTGAGCACCCTGTAAAGAGATATTTAGTACTCAACCATGGAATACATTCTACGAATGTCCAACTATTTAGATGTAAGAGAAAATTTGCTAGAATTTGTTATATTAATAAATTATTAATTTTTTCCGAAATGTTCACATTTTTGAAAAAGTCAGCATTCCATCCCCAATCAATTTAGTGGCGAAGTGGCACTTCGGCACGCGTGCTGGGACAATGACGTTTAAACGTAAGCATCCTCAATTCAATTTCGTGCTGACATGCGCGCCGACTTGGAAGTGCAAGCTTGCAAGCTGCAAGCTTTTTCGGTGCGTGCCGAATTGTGTCATGCGCATTCAATCATGGGGAAAATAATTTAGGTACCCTAACCCTATTTTATTCTATTATCTTCGTAAACAAACATACATTATTTTCTAATATCGTAATTATATTAATTTGTTGTCTTTGATAAGTAGTAACTGCTTTTATTTACGAGAATAATCACAGGTTGAACTTTTTAATTACCTCGTTACCTTAAAATAACAATGAAAATGCGCATGTGCGATAACATTCAGGCAGACTGAATTGACAGGATTGAGGATGGGTATCCGTTTCGCAGCACGCGTGCTGAAGTGCCACTTCGCTAGCAGATTGATTGAGGATGTAGCTTTACTCGGAAACCTCTGTATTTAGTTATAGGGAAGAAGTATCATATTTTTTAGGGGGAATCAGAAAAAACAATAAAATATAGGGTGTTTTATGAGAAAAAACAACTTTCATACGCCACACTTTATTGGAAGACCCTGTATGTTTCAAAATATTTCCAAATTATAGCTTAAGTTGCAGTAAAATTTGTGGTATAAAAAGATTTTCCGAGAAGTTTATATTTTCTGCGACTTTTGCCGAGCTCTGTGCTATGGTCCATTGACAGATCAACAGTTTGAAAATGAGCTAGGTCACAGACTACACCATATGTACTCTGTGGATGATTACTCTATAATACATCAACATAATATCAAATAATATTTAAATAATGAGTGATTCATGCGAATTGGAGAAAGACGGTAAAATCATATCTATAGCATGGGAGTAAAATTCCTTCTCCTCCCTTGAATGAAGTAAACTTCATCCTCGGGAAAAAAAGTGGCATTTTGCTCCCTTGTTACACAAATAGCTATCAAATACCTATTTGACATCAAATTTCAATTATCGATTAGAGCCTGTTCAGTGCTAGTATCGTGATATCAGTAGAATGCTTGATAGTAGTGTACTGTATCGTGAAAAATTAGAAAAAGTAAGTGAGCCTCCAGCCAATTGAAATATATGGACAGATTCACAAATCACACTGTAAATAGATGAATGAATGTTGACACTTTTTAGTAGCTACATGATCCTTGAGGAACATATTGGTAGAAATATGTAAGGTTCCTCATGATTCACCCTGTATGATGAAAATATATATAGTTGTATGAATAAAACAATACATGTTTTAAACAACAACTCTTATGAGCAGTGGCGGCTGTACCTTAAGTGCACTCGTGCGCTGAACCACCAATTCAAAAGATTTAAAAATTACAAAATATTACTTCATCTTTATTTTTAAATTACCATTTTAATATTTATTTTTTAAACATACAAAAACGTATAAAAAATTAAATTTCCAATTATGGTCAAAAAGTTTGAGCGCTTCACTAAACTAATATCGTGCCGCGTGCGCTTCGGCGAGTGCACGAGGACTGCTAATACATCTTGTATGAGATACGAATTAATACGCCTGACGCGTGAAACAAAAGATAGTTCATAGAAATGTACCTGGTAATGAGACAATTCTCGAGCGCCGCACGTGCGAACCGAAGATTACCGAGAGCACCCGATGTATGACGAATTGGGCCGGACGGCATGGGCGCGAGGCGACGGCAGCTATGATTGACATCTCGTTATCGGTATAGTTTCACTGTTTGTGTGACGCGTTAATTATTGTTTATAACTATTTCCGTAATTGTTTTTAGTTTTTGTTTCGATTCTATAATAGAACTTTCATTCTGTACTGTGTTTGGTATTAGTTGAAAATGAGTATAAACATTGATTATATTAAAGAAAATAACAAAATTTTTCAAAGTAAAGTGCTCGGCTAAATGCACTTTCTGTGCTTAGTATTGAAAAAAATTTTTTACAAACAATACCCGATTTTAATAAAAAGATGATTGAACATTTCGCTTCAGAAAAATGTCGCATTGATTTAATCTATAAAAAATAAACATATGTTATGTCAATTGTTGTTTTATTGCATTTTCTAATTTTAATATTCTAGTAAAGTGCACCACCAGTTCGATAACCCACCAGCCGCCACTGCTTATGAGTATGTTTATCAATTCGCATTTAATTTATATCATTGGGTATGTTGAGTTATTTTATTTAACCCCACAGATGTTATGCACTACCTTCTGCAATTTTATTGTTGGACAGTTATTTCCAGCAACCACATTTCTGGTATCTTCCATATTGAGGAAGAAACTATGTAATAGTTTTATAAATTGAATTATATTTATATTTAAATTTCCTCAAGATGATTGATGTTTTGATTCATTTCTCCCAGGGTTCTTAAAGATGATTTGAGAGTTTGTCATTCAATATTTTATGTAAAATGATGGACAATTAAGTGTTTATTGATATACAGGGTGGGGCAATCTTCTGACATCGGAGGATTACATCGTTGTGGTGATAGATAGAACTTTATAGTTTTGTGTGAGCTAATACAGTTACTGAGGGCACATTTTGAAAATACTCTCGATTCTACAGGGTGTTCCAAAACCACGTAGCAGCACAAACTCACATTTTTTTAAATGGAACGTACTATATTTTGTTCAAGAATCGAAAAGATCTCACTGAGAGCTTTACAAAAATATAGCACTCCAATATATTATAAGGGTGTTTTCCAAAGATATGACCAATTATTAGCAAAAAAGACCTCCTCTTTAACACTCTGTAGAACAGTAAATTAAAATAAATCAACAGGTCTTTGTGTTCAAATGTCATACACACATCATTGGCTGTGCTCAGTATTAATTACTTTTTTCATCTGTGGCTTCTTTAATACAGGGTGAAACAAAACGCAAATCAAGCAATATCTCAAATTTTTTAAATGAATCACCCTATAAGTCTTTTTACAATTTGTTAGTACAATTAATAAACTTTCAAACGATGTAGTAAACTTAGGGCATTAGTTAATGGAAAATCGTAGATAATTTATGATAATGGTCAAAAACAAGTATTTTACATACACAAATTAAATGGTATTAAATTTTGTAAATAGTTACTGTATATAGTATGTTTAAGAATAAACTTTTATTTTTACTGGAATCCTGTCTCTGACTGTACGTACCTACCCGGCAATACGTAACTACCCGTTACAAATATAAAAGCAGTTTGTAGTCTTTACGAAATAATTACTCAAGTCACCACAAACAGTATATCTTAGTTATGTAAAATGCAAGCTTGTAATTCATTTTCCAGCTTTTTCTATTTTTGAAAAACTAACAGTTATGAAAACCAACATTATAAGAACACTCACATTTACATAAATGAACATTGACATTCTATAAAAAGTATAGTAGTTTATGCTAAGTGTTCAAAATGGCGATCATTTACTTCCATACAATTCTTTCCAAAAACGAGGATCTTACTCTTTCCAACATAGCTGGAGTTATTGTGGAAAATGCGTTACGTTTGATACACAAGTTGCTTGATGTATCCCCATAAAAAGAAATCCATCGGTGTGAGATCTGGAGATCGAGGAGGCCACGAAATTGGTCCACCACGTCCTATCCACCTGTCGGTAAAATTTCTGATATACAGATGCTCCATCTTGTTGGAACCACAAGTTAACTATTGTGTTCGAATCAACTTCCTAAACACAAACGAAGAATACAGCAATATTTCTTTGACATTTATTAGTAGATACTATGTTGATAGTAGCCCACTTGATATAATCAAAAATATGGCTTGATTATGTTTCGCCCATTCTCAAACAAGCCTATAATAACAATTCTTGAAAGTGAAACATGAATAAATTTGAAATTTTTGGTAATTCCAGGTACCTACGGTATTAGCAAACATTTTATTTCATTGATTAGATATTGTAGATGCATTCAAAATTACGATTAGAATTTATGCCTTAGAAATGTTAAAATTCACAAGATGTTGCATGTAAAAATTTAATACCATTCAATTTGTGTATGTAAAATACTTGTTTTTGACCATTATCATAAAATATCCACGATTTTTCATCAACTAATGCCCTTAGTTTACTACATCGTTTGAAAGTTTATTAATTGTACTAACAAATTGTAAAAAGACTTATAGGGTGATTCATTTAAAAATTTTGAAATATTGCTTGATTTGCGTTTTGTTTCACCCTGTATTAAAGAAGCCACAGATGAAAAAAGTAATTAATACTGAGCACAGCCAATGATGTGTGTATGACATTTGAACACAAAGACCTGTTGATTTATTTCAATTTACTGTTCTGCAGAGTGTTAAAGAGGAGGTCTTTTTTGCTAATAATTGGCCATATCTTTGTAAAACACCCTTATAATATATTAGAGTGCTATATTTTTGTAACGCTCTCGGTGAGATCTTTTCGATTCTTAAACAAAAAATAGTACGTTCCATTTGAAAAAATGTAAGTTTGTGCTGCTACGTGGTTTTGGAACACCCTGTAGAATCGAAAGTATTTTCAAAATGTGCCCTCAGTAACTGTATTAGCTCACAAAAAACTATGAAGTTCTATCTCTCACCACAACAATGTAATCCTCCGAAGTCAGAAGATTGCCCCACCCTGTATAATAGCTATTTATGTAACCAGTTATGAAATGCATCATTTTGTGTAACGAGTGAAATTTTTGCGGGACGAGCGAGCTACGCGTAGCGGGGCGACCGAGGTCCCGTAAAATGACACGAGTTATACAAAAAAGCATTTCATAACGTGTTTTATAAAAAATTTCATCTAATTTTGACAAAAAGGAAATTTAATTTACCTATCAATAGAGCATTTCATACGTTTCATACAAGATTTTATCTAATTTCGAAAAAAAGAAAATTTAATTTATTTCATGTGTCCTTTTGACAAAAAGGGAATTTAATTCATTTCATGTGTTTCCTAACAATTTTTTATTAATTTTTCGGATTTGAAAACAGCACTTTTTGATTCCTACAAGTTATGCAAACAATATTACACAAAACAATATTTTTATTTTATACATCAAACTTTTTTCTTCTCTCTCTTGTTTTTATTAACTGGCGATGAAATTAATTTTTCATCACCAGTTACATGATATTTTTCATTATGTAACTGGTTACGGAAAATGACGTTTACTAACGTTTGTTATAGTTCAATGAGGACTGGTGAAGTTAAATAAACTCAAGACTTGTGAAAACCATTTATTATTTTATTATCTATGAGCAAGTAATTCAAAAATGACAAAACTATTTTTTCAACATTGACACAACACGACATTTAAAAAAACTGCCAACTACATTAATTGTGTATTAGTGAAATATCTTAACAACGTTTACTAACGGAAGTCAGTTTTGAAGAATGTCACTTTACATGTCAAAATGAGATAAAATTACTTGTCACTGCTACTTGTATTTTATCCACACTTTTCACATAAATATATATACTTACACTGATTAAATCTGAGAATATCATACAAGGCATCTATATATTTCTGAATAAGGACCTTCAACTTATGCCTCACGAAGTACATGTGGAGAAAAAGGTAGGAATGTCACATTGATCTTTCCAGCATTCTTCCTTAGAAATGTTGGCTACATAACAAATTTTCTCTTTACAGCGTCATTGTCTTTTTCTAGTGAATATAAAGCAGTAATTATGAATGGTGGCGTTCTCTTCTTTTCTGAATATTCAATTTCTCCCTAATATCATAATTGAGTGTCCCCATCTATTTGAATATAATTTTGTGCAATATTTTGCTGGCAGACTTTCTGGATATGTTTAAAATAATTTGAAAATGTCTATCAATTTCTTCCTCTCCTACACACATTTAACGGTTTTGACGCTACAGGAACAAAATGAATAGTAAAATCTCCAATCAGTATTCAACTGTTACAAGCATTAGAACATTTCCATTGTTTTTGATAAGTGTCTGTATAAAATAAGCAATCCAAAACGAAAATTATATTGTTTTATTTAAAATATACCAACTTGTTATACAGTTAGTCGTAAAATCATTTCAACAAAAAACAATTACTTTTCACGGCCTAAAGTTGAAAGCAGTCCCTGCATACTCTTGAAAATGAGGTACAAAAAAAGAGAGAAATCCCTTTGTTCAGTGTATATTTTACACATGATACTGTATTGTTTTTTAAACGAGTTTTGGCGTATCACTTACTAAGTATCTTAACAATATTTTTTAACGAGTCATTTCAAGATAGAATAAGAGACCGTTAAAACATATTGTAGATTACAATCCGAATAATGAATTCAAGTCTTACTGCATATGAATAATTACATTTTCTTATTACAAGGTGAGTCATGATGAACTTTACATACTCCTACCATAAACCTATTTAGTAAAATCATTAGGAGAAAATTGACACCTTATAATCCCAGCTGACATGGTCACGTCATATAAACGTCGATATTAGGTAATTATTGGTAAATGACGTCGACAACCTTATATCGACGTCTCTACGACGAGACAACCTAGACCAACCATATACGTCATTTTGCCAACGTCGACACTACGTCGGCCTCAAGTGATGCAATGATGCACATTTTCATGGTATAAATTAAAATTTTATATCGTGTATTTTTTTGCATTTCCCAATAATAGGTTCTATTAACAGATAAATATATCACTTCAGTATTATAGTTATACCTATGCAGTTGGAAATATTCCAAGTGGTGATATTATGGATAGTAATTGTATATTTTACACGTGCTCATTTGTATTAAATACAGATTCCTACCTTTGGAATTCAGAGTATTCTTTCAACTTGTGAAAAATAATAAAATGATTGTTACCCAGGACTAAACCCGGTTAATTTAAGTGTAAGTGTAAAAAAAAAGAAAATATCCTTGTACAAGCCGGGTTTCGAACCTACGTCCTCTAAGTTGCATGCCCAGTATCCTATTAACTGTGCTAATCAGCTCATGTGTAGATATATCCATATTATTAAATTATCTCTGGATACATCGAGCAAGACGCATGCGCAAGCGCATGCTCACCTCACCAAGTCGAACTGGGTCGAATGTCTTTCTCGTTGCTTCTCCTCTTTCATTTTTGGTCATTTCATTGTACCACCAGTGACCACACCACAGCATTGTACAGAGATCGGTAATAGCTAATAATCTGATAATTATTGTTACAATTAGATTATTTTACCACCGCGATTTGAGTGTTTTTGCAGATAAATTAAGGTGAGTAAAATGTTGCTATTCCGGTAGATTTATTAAGATCCTATAGGTAATCAATGGATCATGTATTTACCAGCCGGTTTCCCTCCTTAATGGGCAGCCATATTTAGAAAAAGTAAGGAGAATAAAATTATAATTAACAAGTTTGAAATTTAACAAAGCATAAAGCATTGTTTTTTTTAGAGTTGTTACATGTATATTGGGTTGTTTCGATTAAAATTCAGTAAACGTATTTTGTACTGATATACATGATGGTTACAATGTGTGGGTAATTAGTACCTACGCTTTTACTAATTTTGTAATTTTTGTCTATATAGATATGGATTCTTTCGTAGGGGTTGAGTTTTATGAAACTGATCATGATGTGGGTGGCTTAGCACTGGTGCATAGTAAGTGGCAACACCGAGGAAATCGGCGTGTTTTTGGCCATCTACAAAATACCAGAAAGCACTAAAACTTGGCGTTTCTCCAGACTATAAAAGCTGGGCATCCTACAAAGTGAAAAAAGTATACTTTGAACAGGGTGAGATGAATTTGACAATTATATAATTCAAGAAAACATTTTTGTATTCTGTGTAAAATTTTTATTTTAAAATTGCAAAGCGCTTTCGGCGGTTAAGCCATCATCAGTGCCATACCTGCAAGTAAGCAATAATCGTTGGAAATTTTTTTAAAAACATTAGAAAAGAATTACTTACTCGTCAGATATGAAACAAGAAACTTAGTCAAATGTCTACAACACATTAACGTCACTACATTAAATTTAAAATTTAAAAAAAATTAATTATCCCCTGTTTGGGGTTAAAATGTATTCACATTTGTGGGAATGATTTATTTTTTACTGTTTTTTTTTTATTTGATGAATATCTGTGGAAATGTTTTATTTATTTATTTTACTTTCTTATTTGATGAATATCTCTGTAAAATGTTTTTATTTTCTTACTGTTTTATTATTATTTGATAAATATCTGTATTATTTTTTTTACTGTTTTTTATAATCTGGTAAATATCTCTGTAAATATGTTTTTATTTTCTTACTGTTATTATTATTTGATGAATATCTGTATTATTTTTTCACTGTTTTTTATTATCTGATAAATATCTCTGTAAAAATGTTTTGTGGCAGAAATGTTATTTATTTTTTTTATTTTTTTTTTATTTGATATCTCTAGGTACTTGTGATATTTGATATAATATAATATAATAAACTTGTAGTTATTAATATTTTTGGTTTTTGTGCTATCCCAAAATCCACACAAACGTCATAATAGGTTGATAAAATGACGTCGTAAAATAACGTAATTATACGTTACAATTTCGTCGATAAAATATATCTATTCAACGTCATACGATGACGTAGACGTGACGTGAATAGGTGACGTCTTCGGGCTGTGACATTTTCACGTCATATTTTAGTTGATTCTACGTCATCCAATAAGTCAAAACGACGTAATAGGTGACGAAAGAATTACGTACAAAGAACGTAAGGCTGTCAGCTGGGATTCTGTTGTGGAGAAATTGACACTTAACTGTATATTCCAACTCCCCAACTAAGTTCATTGCTACTTTTCTTATAAATATTTTAACAAAGGCATATAATGCTGATAATTTTGGTATTTCATCAACTTTTTTCGTGTGTTTGAAGTATTTTACAGGAAGGATGTTCCTCGGGACTATTTTTTGGTCAGTCTGGATGTGGCCTCACCTTGAGTTCTCCACGAATATCTCTGTTTCTTGGGCATTTGACCTAAAAGCACGCTTTGTGTTATTGTTATAAAACGCCAAGTCTCCTGTTTCAAATCCAAAACTTATGGATTCAGAATAATTTATTGTTAGTAATGAAATTCAGTAATTATAGTGCATATCCAGGTAACAAAGTTATTTCTACTATTCTCACTCTCTATCAATACATATCACTTTTACCAAAAGCGCGGCAAAGTAACCTGCCGTTAATGGAAGCTCTACACGGCGTTGCCTAGTTTATGAGGCAACCGTATCTGAAAAGGTTTTCTACAAATGGTTTTCTTGTTATATAGAAGGGTTACTGAGAGACTCACTAACATTTTTTCCCAATACTTACAGAGCGTTGAGTTTGCTAGTGAGAGTGCCTTAGTAGTGAAATTAAAATCAAAAGACAGAGTACCTACCTTAGCTAGTGGTAATATGGTCTATAAACTTGGTTGCAATAGCTGTGATGTTATATGGTTGGAATAATACCCTTCTTGGTGTGCGTCATCGATTGATAATGTCCTACTTACACATAACGTGGGAAGAAATGGAAAATAGTCAGGTCTGTGATTAATCCTGATTAAAACATCACAATAGTGAACCGTTTAAACTGATAACAAACGTTAACCCTAATCTTTGACGTGGAAAATTTTATAAGTAATGATAATGAACGTTGCATGAATCCGCCTTAAATCATGTCTAAATGACAACTTTTTTATTATTGATCTGACAGGAGTAGTTTGTAACGTCAAGAGACTTTTATTCGAACAATATTTAATAATGAAAAATTTATAAATTAAAATGGAAAGCGCCGTTGGTATTCTTTGAAATATTAATATTTCGATTTTTAAAATCTCAGGAAATGGTATTTGAATTAATACTATTGACATTCACAGAACTCAATAAGGTTGAACTTCCATCAAAATACAAATTAGTTTCACAAAACAGTCTAACCTATAGAAGTGAAAGTCTAATAGGATTACCTAGAATGAAAAAATGAGGTGTCAAACCCATCCACCTTAAGCGCTAGCTGCAATTGAGTTGTCGAAATAGGCAAGGCAGCTAAGGCCGAAAAACAGACTAAGGGAAGAAGAATTTCAGCGATGGCAGTGGATGGGTTCAGAACTATTTCAAAGCGCTTTTTTTAATGGAAGTTAGTTAGTTTGAATGACTAATGCCCGATTTCACTAACCATTTCCTAAAGTCAGGTAAAACCTAAAACGAATTTAGGAACTCCTAAATGCAATTTACATTTTACCACGCTCTAAGTAATACCTAAGAGTGATAATATTACGTATTTCCCATCACTTTTCGATCAATCCTGAAAAGATTGATCGAACAGCTTTGCGAGTGAGGCCCCTTTTTGTCCCAATAACAATATATTGTGGTTCAAAATATCTGTTGCAAACTTTGTAAGAATTATAAATCTGTTCAGCGCTTGATAAAGGCAACAACAAAGGGCCATGTTTGGGAAACCTATGTCGTTTTAATGTAATGTCTGTACACCCAGGAACGCAATACTTCACACCAACCATTATAAAGTTATTATAATATTATGAATTATCACACTTGATAACACTTACAGTACCTAATTAAAACACAAATGATAGCAGCAAATGGCAAAAGGAAACAATATATAAAAGACAATGGTGACAACAACTATATGACAGCTAAGATGAATTTTGAAATATTTTCTTCTTCTCGTGCTAAAGGCATTAGCTGCCAGGCCTGTTTTGTCAACTCAATTACAACTAGCGCTTCAAGTGGATGGGTTTGAAACCTTATTTTTGTATTCAAGGTCATCCTATTAACTTTCACTTCTATAGGTTAGACTGTTTTGTGATTAGTTTATGTTTTTCTCATTTCCATGACAACGCAAGGTATACATCATATACATCACGAATTCAACCATTTGACATTTAGTTCTTATTTCCATCTATGATTTCCATTTCTTGTTGTTGTAGTAGTTATGGACCAGTATTTACAATTTCAAAGTGAACCAATAAAAAAAATAGCGTAAAGTATTCGTGGATAACTGGTCTTTAAAACTCTTGCTTTATTTTGAGCACTCCGGCTTTGCCTTCGTGCTCGAAAAATCGCGCGTATTTTAAAGACCTTAATATCCACTTATACTTTAATATACTATTTTCTACGACCGTGCGTTTTAAAATAAAATGAATAAACATCACGGCGGAGATCATACAGAGAATGTCCAAATAAACTTTATTCTGAAAGAAAAATATAGTTTGTAGCAGAACGACCACTTTTGGGTTATGCAACCTATCTACATCACCGCATTCAGCCCACCGTATGAGCCTCCGCCTCTACGGGTAAGAGGGCGCTACTTAAAATCGCCCGTAAGCCACCGACTATGATGTAACTTCGTCCTATACATAGTGGTGCGGTGAAACAACGAGTAGCGATACACCACGGATTACATCTATGGTTATTGTATATCGTGTTTTAAGTTGTAATGTTTTATCTTTTGTTCTCAATAAATTATAAAAATACTACTGCAACTAATAGTTATTATTGTATTTTGAATTTTTCCTCAATTGACAAAAACCTATTCCCAATGATTATTTTTATCCTATTAATTTTGACCAATCGCTTGGAAGAATTGGTATGTCAAATATAAATTTTAAGTGGGAATAGTATATTAAGTGCGATCGTATTGAAATATATATAAATAATAGTATATTCTTCAACGAGTGCAGAATGATGGCTATTATTCACGCGGATGAAGTTCCCAAAACGGGGGAGCGCAGCGAGTGAGTTTTGGAATCATCCAAGTGAATAATAGCCATTCCACACAAGTGAAACACTATACTTTCTCCACAACTAAAAAGAAAAAAATGCCAGTGAGGATCGAACCTCGATCGTCCGCGCCATAGTCAACCACCACTAGGCTATAGAGCATATTTATAAAAATGTAAAGAGTGAATATATACGTAACTCATATTTTCAATCGAAGCCCTTACGTTTATAAATGAAATTAATTCCGGGAGGCGTACATATCCACTATATATCGCTACTGTTGTCCATTTTTTACGTAAAATCATGATTCTATAATTATTTTGACGTTTCAAACGACGCGCTGTCAGAAGCGATTTGCGTTCTTAGGTATTTGACGTTTTAAAGAGACGATTTTATTTATTCATTTTAATTCATTTTAGCGTAAATTCTGATAATAATAGAATGTGATTGGCTAACGAGAGTGAATTCTTTTTATTATTCACTGGTGTGTAGAATTTATATCATTATGCAGCTAAATATGTAAAAATAATTTGTGCGTTATTATTTAGTCGTGGAGAAAATAATTTAAATTTCTTCGAAATGAACGAAATGTCAAAAGTAACATTTATACTTCTCGATCAGTTTAAAATATAATTTGCATTTTAATGAAATTGTTTTTCTATTCATTACTTTTTATATTGTTATTTTCGGTTCTGTTCATTGGAAAAATATAAATCTTCTAATTTTTTTTGTTCCTATTGTGTAATGAATGAGGTAATATATCATTTTGGACCATTTAAATGTATGTAGGGCCAAGACGTCGGTGAGTGATTTACTTACCGACGTGTTGGACTTAGAAACCAGTAAACACAACCTACCGACCTGACAACCGATGCTGTAAATGAACAAAAAAGATCTTGAAAATTACTTAAGGCTGCACAATTTGGCAATGACGGAACTATCGAATATAAATTCCTTAATTCACATATAGTGAATGAGTGAGTGAGTGAATCATATAGTGTAAACTAGTTATGTAAGAGAATAAGTTAGACACACAGATTATAACCTGTATATAGAAATGTGGTACTTATTAACATTGGATTAAATCACATCAACACTAATTATTTTACTGTAAGCATTTCGAAAACCTATGTGCAAGTGTGCAGGTTCTACATAAGAATTACATTCGTTTAATAAAAAGTAATAGTCGTCTGTTATTTTGTTCAAACGGTCTGAAACGAATCATTCATTTTTTGAATTTCCTACTCACTCCATATTTCAATTGCAGTTTATCGAGTATTTTACCAGATGTGATCTCACATGAGACTATAATATATTGAATTTGTTATATTTGAAAGATTGTTCGACTTACCTGTAAGGAAGATCAATCTCAATTATTCGAGCATCGGAGTTCTTCTATGATATATTTGGTAGGATTTATATTTCAAGTGAATCACGCACTGTATTTGAAAGAGTAAACAATTTTTTGTCGTATACAGTAAAAGCTCCTTATTCGCGCTTCCTTTATTCGCGTTTTCACTATTCGCGGATAAAAAAAATGCTACCCAATTCCTATATTCGCGACTAAAAATTTCTTTATTCGCGGATCTAATAAGTACATACATAATAATAAAATTATTCCAATAGGTATCCAACCCAATATCCTTGTCAAATGGACTAATAAAAAGTAAAATAGATCTTATTACAACTGCCTAAAGTATATTATTAAATAATATCGCCGAGGCCTTTGACAAAAGCCGCTTTCGCCGCGGTCAGTGTTTTTAAGAATGTAAACAAACAGGATAAAAGCAACGTGAAAAATCTTAGTGAAGGTTTAAGAATGGCAAATGAGCTTTGCGATTTCTTTATGAACATTGATCCGTCTATGGAACGAAGTCTTATTTTTAAGAGGCAAATTGCTAATGCGACTGCTGTGTATCAGTCTGAATTGAAGGAGCTTTTGAAAACTGCCAAGCAAGAAAAAATTACAAAATTCTTCAAACCATTGCCTAAGCCTTAAGATAATTAATTAAAATGTTAAAAAACTTCAATTAAATAATTTTTTTATATATTGGTTTTTTTTATTTTGTCACCTAGGAACGTATCCCCTATAATCCCATATAAATTGCCATTCCGTTTTCACGGTTTCTGTATTCGCGGCATATTTATGGAACGTATACCCCGCGAATAAAGAGCTTTTACTGTATACTAATCACCCGATATCAAGGCAAGTATCGAACAGTTCATTGGTGACTGAACTAATCGCTCTATTGACTGGGTAGATTGGGAAGGGAGGGCTCTATCATAGAAGAACTCCGATGCTCGAATAATTGAGATTGATCTTCCTTACAGGTGAGTCGAACAATTTTTCAATTATTCTTCTCATCGGAGTTCTTACCTGAATGTTTGTTAGTTTAAACTTTTATTCTCTCTTCAAATTCGAAGGTTTCAATGGGTTGGAAAATGTGGGAAAGGCCTGCAGAATATACAGACTGTCAGCTGGGGATCAAATCCGGTATTTTCTTTCTCCAAAAACTGTGGATTTTACACAGTCTGTTCGTTGTGGAAAATTCCTTAGTTATATCGACAAAACTATGCCAGATATTTCAGTTCGTCTTGATTAAAATTATAAATTCAGAGGTAGATGTACGCCTACCGGCACTTTGTAAGTATTCTTACTTATTTCACTTTTATTAATTATAGGTATCACTGACTCCTTATAATTATGTTTATATAAATAATATATTATTAATCTTTTGAATATTTTATAGTTTTATTAAGATTTTTACTTTTAATTTCAACTCAAATTTTCTACGTCTTTCTCCTTCGGAGAAATTTTTGCAAGCCGTTGATTTTTTCATCTGTTTCCTAAACAAACTTTCTTTTGTTTTATTTCAAGCAATAAAATTCATTTTAAAAGTTTGTTACCAAATTGATATTTCCAATCTTTAAAAATATTGTAAGTTTATTCAAATGAAATTATGTTTTAGTTTCTATATGGTGTTTGTTTCATTTTTATGTTATTGTTTTTA
This sequence comes from Galerucella calmariensis, assembly GCA_910591675.1. NCBI lineage: Eukaryota > Metazoa > Arthropoda > Insecta > Coleoptera > Chrysomelidae > Galerucella > Galerucella calmariensis. Next base: position 22,684 of record CAJUYG010000388.1, on the reverse strand, counting down.
TCATTGCAGTGGTCAAAAATTTGTATTTATATCTTTCATAACCTTAAAATTTAGGTTGGTATTTTACACGATTTGCTTGAAGTTGGTACTCCTGTTTTTATCTGTCAATTTATAGCTTAAATTCTTCGATTATACAGGGTTTATTAAAATTGATTAATAATTTAGAATATAGTGTTTGCCGAAACTTATTATAAAGAATGTTATTTATTTTTATTAATATTATCAGTTTTGCATGTTTTAATTTGACTTATTTATTAGTTTATTTCTATTATATTTATTTTATTGTGATGAATTTATTTAACTAAGTAACCAAATAACAGAGTTGGTCATATTGCCTTCTGATTATTTTTCAATGATTTATTTTTGGTATGTTCATACCATGACAACATTCCCAAAATTTGTTTTCTAGATTCATTTTATTTATAAAAGAAATGAGAAAACCAAATTTTAATTCTTCCTCTATAATTTATTCTCTATTATTACCTAGCATTTCATTCCAATAATTTTTTTTTATCAAGTATTAATGAAATTTCAATAAATTTGTCTGTCATGTCCTTTTTGTTTTATGTACAAAATCTTTATAATTGATTAATATGGAAGATTCCTCGTATTCTCTCACTAATGGATTTTCCAAAATGTAACTGTTGATTCCTTCCTCATTACTGATAACATAAGGGCCTTCAAATGGCAATTGCAGCTTTGCACATTTGTTGTCTCTTCTATTTGGTACCATTAACGCTTTTAAAATAACTAGATCTCCTTTCTTAAATGTCACTCTTCTTTTTATTTCTTTTGATTTTCTTTTAACAAATTTTTCTCCAGCTCTTTTTAGTTTCAAATTCACCTTTTCGACTAGCTCATCATATTTTTCTATGTTTTTAGGTATCCATGGTCTATTTGGCAAAATCTGTTTCATTAAAACAATAGGAGAAATTTCAGTTACTGTATTTGGTATTCCATTTAAATACTCTTCAATGATTGGAAGCTGTTGTTCCCATTGTTCATGATGATTATGTGTTAAGATTCGAAGATATTTTATCACTTCTCGTATGTATCTCTCTGATGGATTTGAACAAGGATGCCTTACACTGGTATATATGGGATTAATATTAGATTTTCTTAACCAAGTTTGGATTCTTTTATTATTAAGGTAAGTTGCATTATCCATTATACAGTTTTCTGGTATACCAATCTCTAAGAAATAATTTGTTAAACATTGTTGCACAACCTTTGTGTTTGTTCTTTTTGTTGGGTATAATTTTATATACTTTGTAAAATTATCTAATACTATTAAAATATGTACATTTCCATTAATTTCACTCGGAATTAAATTTGACATGAAATCAATTGCTAATATTTCCAAAGGTTTTGTTACTTTTATAGATTTTGGTATATTTTGATTCTGTATGTTCTTTTCTTTTGTCAGTTGGCAAATTTTACAACTTTTTATTATATTTTTTATGATGGATAAATCTCCTTTTGCTATATAGTTTTCTCGAAAAGTTTTCCTGCTTCCAATATGTCCATAATTTATATGCAATTCCCTTAAAATCTCTTCTGCCAATTCTTTTGTAATTAAATATAATTCTATGTCGTTCACAATTTTGTAAAATAAATGATTTTCATATAATGCTCTTGATTTTTCCTTTTGGGTCAGTTTTGTTTGGTCTTCTAAAATTCCTTTTGTCGAAAATAATCCTTCTATTTCTTTTTAAATATTTACCCCTATTTTAATTTGTCTTCCAGTATCTTTTGATTTTTCTTCCATTCTGGTAATGGCATCTGGTACCACATTTAACTTTCCAGGAATATATTTAATTGTGAAATCATATTCCTGTAGTAACAATGCCCAACGATGGATTCTATTATTACCATATTTATTATTCAATATAGATGTCAAAGCTTGATTATCACTTTCTATGGTAAAATGATTCCCAAGTAAATAAAATCGTAATTTCTTTATGGCAAATATGATGCTGGAAAGTTCAAGTTCACTCACACTATAGTTCCTTTCACTTTTCTTTGTTGTTCTAGAAACAAAACAAATAGGAACTTCCCCTTCTTCCTGTTCTTGTATCAATACTCCAGCCAGTCTATTGATAGATGCATCAGTTCTTAATACAAATGGAATATCATACCTGGGATGATAAATCTTTAGGTTTTCTGCAAATTGTTCCTTAATTTCTTGAAAAGCTTTTTCTCTTTGTTCCGTCCATTGTCATTTTACATTTTTCTTCAGCAGCTCTATTAATGGTATTTCTTTATTGCTTAAATCAGGAATCATTCTCTTATAATAATTTAGCATTCCTAAGAAACCTCTTAAAGTCTTTAAATTTTTAGGTCTGGCATATTCTTGAATTATCTGTTTTCTTTGAGGATCTAATTGTACAACATTTTGGTTTATTTTGTATCCCAAATATATTATCTCATTTTTGTAAAATTCACATTTTTCTTTGTTTAATTTAAGGCCTGCAGAATCAAGATCTTTCAAAATGGTTTCAAGATGAAAATGATGTTCTTCTATATTTTTGGAAAAGATCAAAATATCATCCACATTATAAAGAACAAATGATTCATGTTTATTTAATATTTTATTTAGTGCCCTTACTAATGAACTACATGCACTTTGTACACCAAATGGCACAACACAAAATCTATAGATTTCTCCGTCTATGGAAAAAGCTGTAAAATCCCGACTATCATCATGTAAAGGAATTAGCCGAAAACTATGTTTCAAGTCTAGTCTTGAAAATATAGATGTTCTTGTTATACGCCCCAAAATAGATTCAACTGACATAGGTGCTTCATATTGAGGTTTTGAAAATTTATTTATATTTCTTGCATCTAAGCAAAGTCTTAATTCTCCATTCTTTTTTACTACCACAACAATAGGACTAATGTATTGTGAGTTGCTTCTTTCTATTATTTTATTTTCCAATAGTTCTTTTATGCATTTTCTCACTTGATCTTTATACTTGTATGGAATAGGATAAGTTTTAGCTTTGAAATTCTTAATATCTTCATTCACTTCTATTTTATGTACATAATCTTTCGCAATTCTATTTTCCTTTGGAAATAAATTATCATATTTATTCATTAACATTTTTATTACTTCTTTTCTGTCCTCTGGACAATCCATTATAACTCCATCTTCCCCTTCTTCTTCATCATCATAATTTTTGTTCATTTCTTCCTTGTACATATTACTTACTAATTTACCTTCCTCTTTCAAAGCTATTATTTCAAAGTTAATCCATGTTCCATCCAATTTTAATTTTCTTTCTTCAATATCTATTATGGCGTTATGTTTTTCTAGCTCATCATATCCTATTATTACTTCAGTTTCAATATTTGGAGCAATTAATACTTGTAAATTAAATTCTTTTCCCTTAATATTTGCGATTATATTTATTAATCTATTAATTTCACATATTTTCTTTGAGTTAGCACCTATTAAATTTATTTTTGGGATTTTAATAATTTTATTTGTAGGAATATCTAATTTTTCAACAAAATTTTGATTAATTATTGATGCTTCCGATCCAGTATCAATTAGTAATTTAGCTTCTAAATTGTTAATTAACCCATTTATAATAATTAAACTTTTATTCCCATCTGTGTCTATATTTTCATTTATTTTTATAAATTCATTTGGATTTTCATATTTACAGATATATAGATTTTGTTTATTTGATGTGTGCGTATTTAAAAATTTTCATTGTCATTTATTTGTTCAGTTGTCTGTCTCGTATTTTCCCTATGTATTTGTGCTGTATGTAATCTTGTCTCGTTTAAATTTGTTATATCATCCTCTCTGTTTCCTGATCTACTTCTGTCTTGAAGAATTCTTTGATAATTTACTCTTCTTGTTTCTTGATCTCCATTTGATCTCTGCATATTTGCTTCAGAATTTCTTCTCTCCGGTCCTCTATATTGTCTATTGTTCCTGTCATTGTAATTATTTTGTCTGTATGAATCATTATTGTTTCTATTATTAGTATTAGTATTGTAGTTTCTGTTATTGTAATTATTGTTATTGTTATTTTGTGCATTATTATTAAATCTATTATTTGTCCAATTGTTATTTTGATTGTTGTTTCTCTGATTATTCTCATTGTTTATATAATTTGTTCGTCTATTTTGTTGTGAATTTTCTTGTCTTATTAAATTTCTTTCTACTCTTTGTAGATACATAGATAATTGATCCAATTTTCTTATATTTTGTATGGCAATGGTTTCAGCCAATTCTGCCTTGAAATGCCTTGCTATGAACATAACGATTTCCTCCTCAGGAATTGGTGGTTCCAAATATTGTGTCATCGCATGTAGTTGGATTGCATAATTGTTTAAACTATGGCTCCTATTTTCATGGAACTTTCCGAAATATAAATGTTCCCTGATGGTGGATTGAGCATTTTCCCCCCAGAAATATTGTAGAAATGCCGTTTCAAAATCTTGAAATTGTGACATATCTTTTTCCCTGGCAGCAAACCATATTAACGCATGATTTTCTAAATGATCTCTTATTATTTCCTTCACGTCTTCAATATTATTTATTCCTCTTACTCGATTTTTCAAAATTCCTATGAATATTTTTGGATGCAGTTTCTTGATATTTCCGTCAAATTTTTGACTATTTGCTCCATAAATTGTTTTCACTCCTCCAACATATTCCATATTCATTCCTTTTTTCTCGATTTGTTCAACCCTTCCTTGTATGTTCTTTATTTCCATTTTAAATTCCCTTTTTATTTTATAGTTCTGTTCTTCTGCTATCTTGAAATTCATTTTTATTTCCTTGTTCATCTCTTCCTCCATATCTTGTATGCTTTTATTTGTTTTCATTATTTCTCTATCTAATTTCTTTATCTTTTCGGTATTTATTTCTATTTTCTTACTATTCCCACCTATTTCCATCTTTAATTCATTTTCTTTTTTTTTCATATTTTCCATTTCTCTGGATTGTATTTCTTCCACTTCCATTAATCTTCCTAACATTTCATCTCGAATTTCTTGTTTTGTTTCTTGTATTCTTTCTTCTGTGTAGATTCTTGATTCTTCTAATTGTTTTCTCATATTTTCTATTTTCTCTCCCATTCTTTGACTATTTGTTTTCATTTCTCGTTTTATTTCTTCTTTATTTTGGTCCAATTTTGTCTTCATTTCTTTTTTAGATTTATCCATTTTTTTTTGGATTCATCCATTTTTCTTATCATAATCTGGAACATACTCATTACGTCCATCTCCTCTTTCTTTTCCTGTGAAATTTCTACTGTTTCATTTTCTCTTTGTTCTTCTGCTTCAGTTCTCTCTGTTTCTTCATTATCACCTTGTTCCATGTAATATGCTTGAAAGTCACCCATTCCATGTCTGCTTTCTTCTCTTTCTTTTCCATCTGGTTCTACCTCTGCTCTTATTTGTTTACCATCTCTGAGTGTCATTCTTTCTTCCATTTTTCTTGTTTTAATTTGTTTTTACTGTCAATTCTTCAATGCCAAATTTTGTTATGCCCCACGTTGGGTACGACAATTATTATGGTTTTGGTAAGTATGCCTTTTTTTATAAATTTGATATGTATAAATTTTGTTTATTATAGTGTTTAATACTTTACCTTTTTTTATATTTATAATTATTTAAAATTTTATTTATATTTTAGTTGGGAGCCATTAATGATTATCTCAGCTATTTTATGAGACTCTTAATTTTTATTTTATTATATTATTATTTGTATATTTTTTTCATACTCTCAGGGAATATTTATTGTGAGGTCAAATTAAAATTCATGAAGACCGACTCTGTTCTTTGGCCTTCGTGTTGAAAGTTGGCACTGAAGTATATTACTGCAATTGAACCATAGACATTAAAACAAAACAGCCACCTGTACTATTGGATAGGTGTTTTATCTTTTATTGAACTATTATTATTATTAGGTTTTTTTATATAATAAAATATTCAAATTATACAGTTATTCTAATTCTTATTTATCTAAATTTTCATTCATTCATCCAGGCACACTATTAAACTATACTCACAGAACTAAATTGAGTAACGTGGATATGTGACCTTAATTATAATAGACTATTTATCTAGTAAGAAAAAAGAAGAAATTTATTTTACTTTGTTCTTGGAATATGACTGTTATGAAACTTAGTGAAAACGTTAATCTAACGAATTGATTTTATCAAATTATCTGTAAGTATTTTTATCTAATCATATCTAAGCAAACAATTTAATTATAATAAGCAAACAATTTATACTACATAAAAAAACAACTTAAAATTAATATGAACAGTAGGTAGGTACCTGAATGTTTGTTAGTTTAAACTTTTATTCTCTCTTCAAATTCGAAGGTTTCAATGGGTTGGAAAATGTGGGAAAGGCCTGCAGAATATACAGACTGTCAGCTGGGGATCAAATCCGGTATTTTCTTTCTTCAAAAACTGTGGATTTTACACAGTCTGTTCGTTGTGGAAAATTCCTTAGTTATATCGACAAAACTATGCCAGATATTTCAGTTCGTCTTGATTAAAATTATAAATTCAGAGGTAGATGTACGCTTACCGGCACTTTGTAAGTATTCTTACTTATTTCACTTTTATTAATTATAGGTATCACTGACTCCTTATAATTATGTTTATATAAATAATATATTATTAATCTTTCGAATATTTTATATAGTTTTATTAAGATTTTTACTTTTAATTTCAACTCAAATTTTTCTACGTCTTTCTCCCTCGGAGAAATTTATGCAAGCCGTTGATTTTTTCATTTGTTTCCTAAACAAACTTTCTTTTGTTTTATTTCAAGCAATGAAATTCATTTTAAAAGTTTGTTACTAAATTGATATTTCCAATCTTTGAAAATATTGTAAGTTTATTCAAATGAAATTATGTTTTAGTTTCTATATGGTGTTTGTTTCATTTTTATGTTATTGTTTTTATCATTGCAGTGGTCAAAAATTTGTATTTATATCTTTTATAACCTTAAAATTTAGGTTGGTATTTTACACGATTTGCTTGAAGTTGGTACTCCTGTTTTTATCTGTCAATTTATAGCTTAAATTCTTCAATTATACAGGGTTTATTAAAATTGATTAATAACTTAGAATATAGTGTTTGCCGAAACTTATTATAAAGAATGTTATTTATTTTTATTAATATTATCAGTTTTACATGTTTTAATTTGACTTATTTATTAGTTTATTTCTATTATATTTATTTTATTGTGATGAATTTATTTAACTAAGTAACCAAATAAAAGAGTTGGTCATATTGCCTTCTGATTATTTTTTCCCCAATAGAATTTAACATCACAGGAATAACGGCCTGGCTTATTTCTCGTTTGTGGAACGATTCCCAGATAATTTTCCGGCCACCAGGAAAAGTGTTTTGTGTAGTGGGTGCATTTCTTTGGAAGGAGAATAAATTAAATAATCATGAGGTGGGAAAAAAATTGGTTCTTTTATCAATAATTCATGAAAACACGGAAACCATGACTGATACGGCCAATTTGGAACAACCAGAATGCCTGTGGCTTTATCCGTTCGAATCTTTTCAAGAACTTTGTGGATTAAAGTAAAAGTTTTCCCAGCTAGTTGTAAAAGCATCAACTAATAAGAAATCGGGGTCTGGTCTCCAAGAAAAGTAATCATCACATTTCTTATTCAGTTGGGATGCAAACAAATCTATGTGGGGTTCACCAAAAACATGCATGATTTGCCTAAATTCTTGTTGATTTAATGCATATTCTGTCTCTGGTGATTTAACTCATGATAGGAAATCCGCCTCTACGTTTTCTTTTGTATTTATATAAGATGCATGGATAAAAATATTTTCAGTCCCGCAATAGTCCCATAACATCTTTGCCATCTTATTAAGCTGCTTAAATTTAATGCTCCCCATTCGATTAATGGTTGCAATTGCTGTTATATTATCGATTCGAAGTAAAATATTAAGGTTAAATGCATTTTTCAAGAATGATTTTAGACTGTAGTAGGCGGCTTTTGAATCTAAATAGTTGATATGTCTCTTAGAGTCATCGTTACTCCAAAAACCCCTTGATGTTTGACCATTGCAATAGGCACCCCAACCTGTCATGGATGCGTCTGAGAATATTTCCACGGAGAATTGCTTGGGTGAGATGCTTTTACCTTCCTTAGAAATATTTTCCAACCACCAGTTGAATTCTTGCTTAAATTCTCTGGAATTATCATTTTTTTGTTATAGTTCATGCCATTTTTTCGTAAATTATTTATTTTAACTATTTCGAAAGGTTTTGTGTGGAACCAACCATAATTTATGGCTGGCGAAGAGGACACCAATTTCCCAACGAGTGATGCGAAAGTTCTTATTCTTATTATTTTTTTGTTTTTTGTTCTATTGAGCAATTCTAATAATGTTGTAATTTTGTCACTAAGCAAACTAATTGTCATCTCGTGAGAATTGAAATTGTAGCCCAAAAACTGAATCTTTTTAACGGGTCGAAGAACGCTTTTCTCGTAATTTATTACCATACCCAGTGATTTTAAAAGGTTTATCGTTGTATATATGCAGCGACGCGCCAAGTATTTTCGGCGCTGTCATGCGGAATCATGATAGGCGCCTTTCACCAATATTATAATATTCTCTCATAGTTCACTGTCGAACTTTTTGATGAAAACTCTTTAGTACTAATGACCATATATGTCTATATTTATTTGTGACAAACGAAAAGCACACAAAAAATATTAATAGAATATGAAACAACAGTAACAAAACAAAAACAGTATCAAAGATACAAACTATTGAAAAAAAAAACAGAAATAAAATAGCGATTGTTTTAAGACAGATAATACATATGATCATGATACATGATGAAGAGGATTTACAAAAATTGGACTTTTCTAGCTTTACTTTTTGCAAATTCGTTTACAAGGTCTTCCATTTCAAGTTGCTTTAAAAAGTCAGATTCTATAGAAATAATAGCAAGATTTTCCAACCGCTCTTGGCCCATTCTAGATCGTAAATAATTTTTAATCTTTTAATCAACTTTAATTTAGAGAATGACCTCTCGGCTGTAGCTACAGAAACTGGAATGGTTGATAATATGCGCAATGCAATCGTAATATTTGGAAATGAGTGAGTTAGGTTATTTATTGCAATGTAATTAAGTGTTTCTACTACAGACGTCGCCTTTTTGTCGCCATTTTGCAGAAATTGTAATTCGTGTGAAAGTTCTGTTCCATCTATATCTTTCTTGTTTCGATATTTGTCAGTTAAGGTTTCTTCCAGGTTTTTACAAAAATTAAATTGATCTTGATCAGAGTATTTGCCGAAATAGGATGGGATAGGATAGGATGAAGAAAAGGTACGATACGCAAGCTACAGAAGGAGGTTTCCACGAAGGAGACAAAGTCTGGCTGCATAACCCAAGAAGACAAAAGGGTTTTTCTCCAAAGTTGCAGAAAGCTTGGGACGGTCCGTACCTCGTGAAGAGACGAATCAACGATGTCATATATCGTATCAGCAAGATCCCAAACGGAAAGCCAAAGGTGGTACACCGTAACCGATTAGCGCCATTCGAGGGTGACCACGATGAGGAAGTAAACCAGCTTCAGGAAGTAGCCGATCCTGCTTTTGTAGAGTTCATGGGTGCTTATGGTGGTACCGGAAAAGCAAGATTCGGCGTCACCACTGAGAGACGACAAGACATGCTCACCGTTCCAAAGGAATACTCACTGGCCATAAACATCCCTGCCAGCGTAACCGATGCACGCGGACTGGCATATCTGTTCATAAAGAAGAGTGGCGCCCGACGTTTGCAAGACCAGTTACCAGTACCAGGTAAAGCTCTGAAGCTGCAAGATGGCTCCCGCTACAATTTCCACCTAGTGACGAGAAACACCTTCGACGAAAGACCAACGTACGAGGATGTCTGGGAAGCATTACGAAGCTTGAGGGAGCATGTGCTTGAATTGGACGTGCATAGGCTAGCCATGCCCAAGATTGAATGTAGGCATTTAGATTGGCGAATAATCCGTAACATGGTAGAAGTAATCTTCCGAGACACCGAAGTGCAGGTACTAGTCTGCGGCCAAGCACGGGAGACACAGCCAACAGAGAAGACGGTCGCATGTTACTTCCATGCAACTGGAAAATGTAACAAGGGAACCAGTTGCCGATACAGTCATCTCGTTTCAGTTTCCTAGTTAGTTCCAGGAGGAACTGTCTCTTAAGGAGGGGGCAATGTTACGCGAGCTGCTGCATTAATGTGCTCAATTAGTGCCCTCAGTGAAATTCCCATATGATACGACTATGGCTCCTCCGCCGTATTTTCAAGAATGATCTGGAACACGTAACATCTAGAAAAACCCGGCGCATCCACCAGAACTTCGAGTTCGAGAGTTTACTAGAACTACATACGTGCGAGTATAAATAGGCGACGAGCATCGCAGCGGAGTTAGTAAGTCAGTTAGTGTCGATACTGAAAGAAAGCAATCGCGCCTCGATAAAGTGTTTATTAAGTGACTCTCATATAAATTATAGTTAGTGTGTGTTTAGTGTAGTATATAAATTACTAAATAAGGACTGTATTCGAATATAAATCTGTAAATATACATTAATTGTAAATATAAATTAGAATAAACGTTACAGTATCTTAAGCAAACAGAAATCTGCTCCTGGCGGCTGACATCCGGAGTACAATCAAGTAATATAGAAAAATACTTCGCTTCTTTAACTTCGTTTAAAATATTATTTCTTATATTGTCACCTATTAATTTAATGCTTTCGTTTTGAATTTTATTCCCAAGGTAAAGTGGAATATTTTTTTGAGATCTATTAATATGCGCAGACATGACTGGATCAAATTTTGCTATCATTTCTATATATTTTAAAAAATTTCCATTATTTCTTTCGAATAATTTGTTACTAGGACCACGAAAAGCCAAGTTTTGTTCAGCCAGGAATTGAATAGTATACATCATTCTTTCAATGACACTGCGCCAATGTTTGGTTTCATTTTTTAATAAATTTTGCATTTAAGAATCAACGGTTCGATTAGTTTTTAATCGTTCCAGTAAATCTGACAAGACACGTAAATTTTGAAAATGAGATTTACTTTTTTCGTGGATTTTCAAATGTTCGCTCAAATGATGCCAATCATTGAATCCGTCTTGGTTACTTAATTTAGTGTTTTTAAAAGTCAATGGATTGTTGGGGTCATTGAATATTTTACAGCAGAAGCAAAAAACTGCATTTTTTTCATTAGAATATAGCAACCAATGACGCTGAACCTTTTCACCATTTAACAAAATTCGAGTAAAATATATATCGGAAAACTTACGTCCACTTTTGTCTTTAGGATACGGATACATAGTTTTATTTTGATATTGCATTGGACCTTTTTCGACAATTTCTTGCACCTGAATTGAAGACAATACACAAAGACCTGGATCGTGAGAAAGGGGCGCTTCTTCGCATAATTCGTCTTGCTTCCGCGAACATGATGTTACCGACACTGACTGAAACGTATCAAGATCTAATTCTTCTGGATCTTCATCGTCATTAGCTTGCTTTTCTAATTCTGATGGCAAGTTTGATTGTGTTGATTGTAGAAAATCACTTTTATCAGAAGTAGTGTCTTGTGTGGTCTTTCGAAAAAAGTGAACAATTTTGAAATTGGTTTTCTCCAAGTCTTCCTCCCGTTTTCGCTTGTTGAGCAAGTTCTGGTAACCAGACAATTTCTTTTTTTCTTCTCTGGCCATCTAAATAAAATAAATAAAAATTATTCAGCACTGAGTCTTATTTGTTTCATAAACAATAATTATTACGAAGGAAAACAATTATTTTCCATATGTGCATCCCTGGTAATTATCAGTTACTTACCTTATTTGTAACTATTTTTCACAACTTCGGTAGATACGTAATAGCAAATAAGGCATATGTCGTATGCGCTCATCAAGACAAGGATGAAAAATCAACCTGTTAAATCGATTACGAACACGCAAAATTTTGCAAGTTCAAACCTGCTCGTCGAAGGCTACGCGGATGTTCGCTCCCCCACTCCTCGGGAATAGGAGGAGTAGAAATATTTCACCGGCGGTCGGTATTGGTGGATAGATAATACAATTGTGCGGCGCCTTTAAGGCCTTGCCCATATGGACGGCGCGTCCCTGTATATATGCTTTCATAACATTGTTCATAATTTTCCCCAATGATTAAAATATCATCTAAATATATTAATACCTTACACCCTAAAATTCGAAGATGTCTTTCGGCGACCTCTTTCATTAATTTAGTAAAATATAAGGCGCTATGTTTATACCGAAAGGTAAACAATTAAATTGGAATAATTGATTCTTAAATGAGAACCGTAAATATTTCCTATGTTTTTCATGAATTGGTAATAGAAAATAAGCATCCCGCAAATTTCGCAAATTTCTTTTTCATGCGTAACAATTCCTTTAACGCCTTTCTTTTCTGTTTATTCTGCATTTTATTTTCATACACTGCACGTGAAGGCATTTAAAAATGAACTGTTCGATACTTGCCTTGATATCGGGTGATTAGTATATACGACAAAAGATTGTTTACTCTTTTAAATACAGTGCGTGATTCACTTGAAATATGAATCCTACCAAATATATCATAGAAGAACTCCGATGAGAAGAATAATTATTCTTTGAGTATACAACATTATACTTTTACAACATGTTTCCTATAATTCTCAATAGTCAATTAATCTTATAAGTTCAAAACTTGCTTGACGTAATTTTCAAAATTAAACTATTAACCAATCCGGTGTCCGGATCAAATTACTGCAAATAAATTGTGAATTAGCTTAAATTGACAGCAACTTATTCAAAGCAACGATGCCAAACTCAAAATATTATCAGTAATTGGCCGAAAATCTACATTTTATTTTTAGATTTATCTGCTAAAAGTGGACTACCACGTAATTGAGTTCTAAAGAAATTAGGGTTGCCTCGTTAAATCTATCTGTTCCATTCACGTATATTTACACTGATAAAAATTCAACTGGTACATTAAATTATGTTAAGAAGATTCATTGAATTGAATGGTTCAGAACTTATGGATTTTTCTTCCGTTTTTCTATGCTCGTAATCTAATTGGTTTAGTGAACAACTTGAATTTGTCCACCTTTCATATTGGTTCATTGTCTACATTACTCATTTTTCATTTACAATTCCAAATTTAATACACTACCACAGTTACCGTTTTCATTAGAAAAATTACTAAATATCTTCTGTACGTTCCTTGTGGCATTACTTATTCTTCTTTTCTCTTATTTTTTGGAAATCAAACCACAATAATGTTTTCAGATTTCTTTTATAACGACGAATTTTTTCGTTGTGTCAGATAGAGACCAAAATTCATTTAATTACTAATTTATCTTGACATAAAATAAGAGAAAAAAGGAAAATTACTATTGCAGGTATAGTTTTAGAATAGATACCTACAACTTTCGAATGTGATAATGGAAAGGAGTTGTAGGGAAAGGTTAATTTTTTTTAAAGAAAATTAATTTCTTTCACCTATGTCTACATGCCCAAGTTTGAATATAAATCAAACACTTGGGATTTTTTACTGGTATTTATGGTTGCAATTTATTTTAATAATGTTACTAAATATATCATAATATTACACACTCCTACAGTTCAACGATTTGAAATACAAAATTATATCTCCTCCAAATTATTTCGGACCTCCCGCTTTTAATATTTCAATATCCCTATAAATCATTTCTGGGATAATACATTGATGACTAATAATAGAATTATATAAACAGATGACATTATTGAAGAAAATATCACTTGATTTGAGTTGAAGGTCATTGTGTAGGGCTATATTTAGACAGGATAACTACCTACCTACCTACTTATTGTAAAAGTTTTGTTTTTGTCTACTCAATTACGCCAAACAATTGGCAACGGCGTATTGTAATAGTATATTACGTAACGTGTGCGGAAAGTGACATTTTTCACACGAGTGGGAATTATTGTCTCACGAGCGCAGCCGAGTGAGACAATCCCACGAGTGTGAAAAATCACTTTCGCACAAGTTATGTACACTATTTTTCCTACGACCACGCGATATACTTTTACCAAATTAGGCATGTATAATCTTGATTTTTTATGTAGATGTGAGAGGTTTTACATATGTGTATTTGTAAATACTTTATATGGTTTTGATTACTTACCTTTGAAATTGGCCCAGAAAATTGTGATTTTTATGCAATGGAAAAAAGTACCTTTATAAAAAAGTTAGAATTAATATTTAACTTGTTGCCTACCTGTAGGAGATTGAAAGTATTAACTAGCTATTTTAAGGATTCATTGTTCAAATAATTGAAAACGGATATTTATTGTTTTAATAACATGAAAGTCCAATAAATGTCGATATAAACACATTTTATTTTGGAGAATAAATAAACTGTTGTGTATATTTCCTTCGCGCTTATTAGTATCTTGGACAAGAACCATAAGATACAACAGTGGGATGGCCGAGCGGTCTAGGCATCCGTGGGCTCGATTTTTGACAAGCAGTAGGGTGGTTCGAGTCCGGGCTCGGTATTTTTTTTTTAATTTTAAATGAAATAAATAGATTATATTATATTATTATATGGACAAATCAACTTAGGAAATAAGCATTTCACATATACATATTAATTTGCGGAGTAAAAAGACTAGCATTTCAACATTCAATTTGACAGCTTTTTTATCCTCACACGTACGGATAAGATTTTTTTCCGTACGCGTATGAATAAAGGTCACTTTCCATAGAACTAGTCAGTGCGATATATGTCACTTTCCTATGTGGTCGTAGGAAAAATATTTTTTCTACACCCACATGTATATTACCCATTTCCTGCTCAGTTTAGAGAATGGAAATGTAGGCCATATCGGTTAACTGAACGTATATGATTTCATATACATCCTAGAACGTATATGCCCAGGTAGCATAAGACGTACCCCGGACATACAAGAAACGTCATTGCAGACGTCTGGTTCACCTATATTATGACGTCAAAATGACGTCTTAATGACGGGCAAATGTCGACGTCAACGGACGTCAATTCTAGACGTCAAATCTAGCCGTCATTGGACTTCAATTCTAGACGTCATTGGACGTCATAAAAACGGCCACTTTAGACGTTCATATCAAAAATCTTCAACTGATAAAAAAAACAATATTCAACATAAAACGTCATTTATTCATAATAATACATTTTAATAATAAATCTACCTAATTAGTTTATATTATGTAGCAAAGGAAAAGCTGCACAAGAGATATCTGTTAATTTAACAGCTCCTAGAACCAAAAGAAATTGAAATTAGATGAATTCAAATATACAATCAAAGTTTTATGGTTTTAAAAACAATGCAAAATTTTTAAACCAAAAAATTTTTGTATTCAATTTTTTTTCTTTGTCTATTTAAAAGCTATCGAAGAATCTCTTACTAGGATACCTACCAAATATAGAAAAGTTGGAAAATAAAGCAATATATCAGTACTTACGTATAATTTCTGAATTAAGTTTCAATTCTGAAAATGCCTTCTTCGAATTGCGCCCATAAAAATTATAATCCTTGGCTAATCCGTCACTTAGTATTTCTTTTAAAATTCTACTTGTTTGGAGGATACATCCTTACCACCAAAACCAGACCAATGTTTTACCTACAATTATTTATATACTTACCTATTTGTTTGCTGTACAGGGTGGTTCGCCATTTGACTCACCACCTGCAGTCATAATTAAAGGTTAGGTTAGGTAAAAAAGGTAAATACATTGTATTTAAACTGTCAGATTTTTTTCATCAAATTCAACAAATGAATATCGTTAAGGTCAAATTTCAACATAATTATCTCCAACTTGAAATCTAAATGGTTTGAGATAGAGCAAACCGGTTTGCGCCGGTCATCTTAGTTTTGAATGGACTAAATGTAATAAAAAAAAATTTTTCCGGGAGTTTTTCAAATTTTTAAAACCAAATTATCTATTATTAAATTGTCCATCAAAAACTAGGATGACCGGCGCAAACTGTTTTGCTCTACAACGCTTTAAAGTTCGAGATTCCCAATTTCCAACTGTCATTTTCTCAAAAACAACTGAATATAGAAAATTGAAATAAATAAGATCATGCGTAGAATCTAAATATGCAATAATATACTGGGCTCCATTGAAAAAATTAAATTGTCAAAATTTGACATTTACGAAGTTCATTCAATTCATTCAATTAAAAAAAAGTCTGACAATTACGGCTGCAGGTGAGGGTCAATTTATGGCGGACCACCCTGTACATACATAAGTATACCAAAAAATACCTTCATTTGGCCTTAGATTGTTGAGGCTTGGCGGCCTAGGAACATTATTTTCCGAATAGTCTTCATCGCTATCAAATCGAATTGGTCGAGTAACTTTTCTTTTGTATTTCAAAGTGATGGATTCATTCCCTTCACTGTCTGTTTGTAAATCTGAAGTTAGTTCAGCAAGTTTTAAATTCTTCTGTGCTACCTCAAAATTGTCTGAAAGATAAAAACATGTGTGTACAGGGCTTTCCAAATTTTTTAACAGTACCTATATACAAAGCATTCTAGCAACTGATACTGGAGAAAATAAGTGATTAAATTAATCATTGTTTAACGTCACGGCTCACGAGTTATGAAGCCGAGAAACATAATAAATTGTAGGTATCAACATGGCAGTAAAAACATCAAATAGCCAGATTTTAAATTTTATATTATGCATTTTAGATTAGATATTGTTAGAGTTACATACCAGCTGTGTAATAACACTTTGAAATCGAATACACTTTCCATTTATCGCAAACTTCCTCTCCTTTCAAATTCGCTTTATTAAAGACTTTCGTGTCCTTGTAGGGAGGCCAAAACACTTCTTTTTTCAACGGTGTCAGCCATTTTGAATTGACAACGGCAAGAGTGCCACCAAACTCCTCACTGAACCCAATCACGGAAAACATATTTTAAATTTAAATATTTGAGTGATAAATAACGGCGACCAAATACCCATAAAACAACACAGGGACCGGAGTATTATTATTTGTCCACGACCACCTAATAATAAGTCAATATTTTACCTCCTAACTAAAGGTATATTGTACCCATATATCAACTGTCGTGAATTATGGTTCATAATACACTGTAGTGTATTATGGTTCATATTTCCCGACTAGAGATGGGGGTACAATATGAAATAAACTATTAAATCTGTGTATTTTGTTCAGGAAATTTGTTTCTGACATATATCGTATCTATAAAATATTGTAATTTTTAGTATTGATACTTTTCATAACGATATTTTCTAATATTAAGTATTTCAAAACAATATATTTATAACGGTACGTTGTATTGATACTTTCTACAGTATCGCCCATCTCTATATATGTCAAATTATTTGAAGTAGCTGCCACAACATTTTGAGGTTAGTAATATGCCAAATCGCTTCTGACTTTTATTTATTAATAAATAAATTAAGTGTCGTGGACAAAGTATAGTATTCTACTCGCAATTTATGGCCATAATTCACTTGGGTGACTTGCGCCCCTAGCCTGCGGCTCGTGACACAAACGTCACCCATCGTGAATTATGGCTATCATAAATTGCTCGTTTAATAATATACTATTATATGCGACACACAAACGACACAAACCAATGGAGAGTATGACTGGCGGGAGACCGGCGACCATAAGCAACAAGTCAGTCAACGACTGTAAACGACAACGATCGAATTAACGAAACGAGGGAAGGGAAGGGAAGGTTGCGTGCGAACCATAGACTTATTTATTACTCTCTCTATGGTGCGAGCAACACGACGCACTTCGGTTTCGGTCGGCGGACTTGATGAGAATGGAAATATGTAATCTCCTTGTCGTACGCTTTCGATATAACAGGGACAAAATACATCGTTTATCACAAAAAATTTGTGGTACGATTATGAATAAAATTGTTGAAATTTTTTATTGCAAGTTATATTTATTTCACAGTTTATTCAAATGTTTATTTTCTAGATTTTTTCTTGAATGAGTCGTAGAAAAAATATACTGTTCGACTCGTGTGGATTGTCCATATCCCCACTAGTTGCACAAACTACTATTGAAATAATTAAATAATTTTGTAGCAACTCTGATATAGTCATAGTGGCGAAAATTTTAAAAGAAAAAATAATTAGGAATTTATTTTGCTACCTTTCTGTTTTATTTTTTTTAAATTTTAATATTCGTGGAGGTATTTACATGAATAACATAATTCTGTTAAGAGAAATGATCTCTGCTATTTCGTCACAAGATGGCCAAATAATGACGTCAAAATGGCGTCATTCTACAAATGTGATAGTGACGTCTAGTAATGACGTTCTAAGAGACGTCATTTTATGGTCACTGACGTTTAACGTCAGAAATGACCTAGAAAATACGTCATTTTGACGTACCTTTGCTACCTGGGTGAAAACCACCAATCAGCATTCGCGTTTAGTACTCGTCATTCATCTTTTTTTCAATTTAAAAAAACGTCAAAATAACTTTTTAAAAAAAGTCTCTCCCAGAAGCACTGGATCCAGAATATTTATTTATAAAAATAAACTTGAATAAAATAAACCTTATAAATCAATAACAAATACTAAAAACAGAATAAAATGGGTATTTAAGGGACTACCGATGAAGGTCAGTTTTTATGAAGGTATGTAATACTTCTGAGATGTAATTTCAATAAATCTCGGTAGCCGAGTGGTAACATACTGGACATTCACGAAGATAGACCCGAGTTCGAATCCGGCTGAAGACATTTTTTTTCAATTGTTAATTTTATTTTTAAATAATTATTCTGCTCAATATTGATAACTACAACAGGCAGACGCTTGAAATATTTAGCATAATATTCATTATTATAAATAAAGGTACGGTACCCTTTTTGCGGGAGTCCACTGGCAACATCTATTTATAACAGCATCGCATATTTAAAAAAAGAAACCGTAACATTATACAATTTGTACATTTAAAAACTGTACGTTTATCACAAAAAATTAGTGAAGACATAAAATTGAATTGGTACGATTATGAATAAAATTGTTGAAAATTTTTTGGAACTTTAGTTCTTTACGCCAGGCTATGTTTGAGCGACCAGGGGTCGCGACGCAAAAGATCTGACCGTTACGCGTTACGTTACGCTGCGTTATGTTACATTGCTTCGTTATGTGCCTTGCTTTTGCGTGCTTGTGCCTCCTTAGTCTCCCTCTCGTTAACGAAGCAGCAATTCATAATAATAAATATGCTCATACCCGGATTCGAACCCGGGCCGCCCGCGTGCAATGCGAGCATTCTAACCACTGAACCACCGATGCTATATTGAAATTCTATGCAAAGCTGGTATTCGCAGTGCTAGTGATCAACTTGAATTTGTCCGGATAAATTTTTACTATTATTTCCATAATTTTTTTTTCGCGATTAAGGGGTCTAGCTACTTTTCGAAATACAGAGTGTTGAAATTTTGAAAACTTGAATGTTTTAATTCGATAACTTTAAAATGGATGGATAAATTGATTTGACATTTGGCAGGTAGTTTTTAAATGTAAAAGGGCATATTTTGAAAGAAATTGTAGTTTGTGCAACTAGTGTGGATATGATGGCCATATCGCACGAGGACGATCGTTCAAGTGCGATATGGACAATCCACACGAGTCGAGTGGCTCAATCGTTCAAGTGCGATATGGACAATCCACACGAGTCGAGCAGCATATTTTTTCTACGACCCACTTAGGAAAAAATCTAGAAAATAAAAATTTCTATAAACTGTAATATAACTTCAAATTAAAAATTTAACAATTCAATTTTATGTTTCCACTAATTTTGTGGTGAACGAATGTCCAATTTGTATAATGCCAGTCGGACTCCCTCATGGAGGGTACCGTACCATTATCTATAATAATGAATATTCTGCTAAATATTTCAAACGTCTACCTGTTGTCGTTATTAATATCAAGCAGAATGATTATTTAAAAATAAAATTAACAATAAAAAAAATTCCTCGCGGGGAATCGAACCCGGGTCTACCGCGTGAGAGTCTTACCACTCAACCACCAAAGAATATGCAAATTGTTTATCTATAACGTCAGATGTATTACATAACTTTTGCTTAAAAGGAACTAAAGTTCCTACCGTGTGTCCCGCGACACGTTCTACCTTTTTATTTCAAGTTATATTTATTTTACAGTTTATTCAAATGTTTATTTTCTAGATTTTTTCTTGAATGGGTCGTAGAAAAAATATACTGTTCGACTCGTGTGGATTGTCCATATCGCACTCGAACGATTGAGCACTCCACCTACGGCGTCGTGCTCAAACTTCGTCCTCGTGCGATATGGCCATCATATCCACACTAGTTGCACAAACTACTATTCTAGTGGTCTAGACGCATATTGCCATCTATGTATATACATTAGATGTCACAGTTCCATGTTATGAAATTTGAGTGCGGTGTGGCAGCCTTAACAATTGTCAACTTAGCTGTCAGCATTTGGGTCGTCTATAGCGAGGTACCTTTTAAGCTATATATCCATTTTAACTTCCATAACGCAGTTTCCCGGTGACAGCATAAGTAATATTGACATGATAATTGGAACTATTATCAATAGAACAAGAAAAGAAAATTTTGAGGAGTCAAAAAATTTTAAAATCCGTTCAGTCAAACCGGAGTGATTTATGTTCAAAGGAAAATGCTCAAAATTTACACATTTCTTAGTATATCTCGTAATAGGAAAAAGATATCGACATGCGGTCTTCGCTATTCTGTTGCTTATTTGGTCTACTTTTATATTCCTCAATAAAAACTGCCCATTCAATATTTTTCAAGAATAGCTAGATTTAAAAAAATTCATAAATAGCGCCCTCTAGCGTAGGTATACGTTACTTATTAGGTTGTTCCAGAATTATACCAACCCACTTTTCAAAAATTATTTTATTTCAACATACATATAGAAAACTTCAACCAAAAAAAAAATAAATTATTATAAATATTAATATTAGAAACACAATTTGTTGCATTCTGTGAATTATACTTTGGCAAGTTTATCTGAAACCGTGAAAGGAATGCAGTCGAAAACATTCGACATTGCTACCTTTAACTATGAAAAAGCTGAAGTGCTAACTATGTAGTGATAATAATTATAAATGGGTCTTTTTATTATTAACAATATTAAAAATATGATTGAACGTTAATTTTATAATGTGCTTGCTTCCTTGGATTTATTCTATTAACATTATTTTTTTCAATTTATGAATATTGAAAAATTAACACTTTTCCAAATTTGTTATGGGTTTTTTGAAGCTTTGGCAGCGTTGTACGAAAACCATAATGACCACACCCTCCGAATTACATAATTGGTGATTTGTATAGACCAGCTGACTTCTTATTGGCAAGCGCGTGCGTGAGATCTTCCCTCTCACTTCGTCAATTGACTGATATTGATTTATCCAGTGGCGTTGGTATTGTCAGTGACATTTGTATTTTCAGTTTCACTTGGTAAAATAGGTACCGTACGCCATTTGTACGTTTGACAGATAGGCGCCATGTTTTTCCTCGCCTCTCACCGATGCCGCATAGCTTCGGATAAACTTGCCAAACTATACTTAAAATTGCTGGTCCAGTGGAGTTATTTGGTGTTAACAGGTTAGTAGATGACGTCTATGAGGATGGAATCGGTTGCAGGTCACATAAAGATGACGATGAAGGTGACGGCAACGGTTTCAAGTCATTTGTAGATGAAGGGATTCTATTTGATATATTTTTCCTATATCAAATTCGGTTGTTTTGTGACACTTCTTTAAAGAATGTACAGGGTTATATCAAAATATCTCCACTATTCTATATTTCCAAAAAATTGCAACAAAATGCTAGAAAAGATGTATATTTTATTTGATGGACTATTCATTCACCTGTTGTAATAATAGTTATTAAGTACTTCCGACGTGAAAACCTATCTAATAAGGTCAAAATTTGCATAATTTCACTTCCCCGCACTAGTGCGGGAAAGTGACACTTTCAAAACTAAAATGCGTGCAGGAAAGTGGGTTGAAACGCACGGTCGTAGAAAAAAGTTTTTTCGATTTCCAAAGGATGTAATTATTAATTTCAATTTATCTTCTTCCAGTTTATGGCGATCCTAACATAGGTACAATACAGTAGATTAGTTTCGTTATAACATTGCTCGATATTTTGTATTTGTTTATAAATCAATAGATTACTGCAAAAAGAAATTGATTCCTAATAATAACATTGTCTCAGTCAGGCAGAGTTTAAGTATAATTTTCTTGGAAGATGGACGTCAAATAAATCAATTCTCATATAAAATTGTTAATAATCTAATTGATTCCAACTAGATTACCCGTTTCGTTAAATTTAATATTATCCTGGCCTATGATAAAAGAAATTTTTAAGTTTTTGATATTAACTTCGGCGCTATAAATGATTTTCAAAGGTGTATATTGTATTCCCTTTGATAATAAATAAATTGAGAATTATTTGCACTTTGGAATTTGGTTGATTTTTGTAATTGTTATCTAAAAATGTATTCGTTAATTATTAATCTCCCAAGAGTAATGACTATTTATAACAAATCATAAGAATGTACAGGGTTATTCATTATAAATTACCCACCCCCTATCATCGTTATT
>CAJUYG010000387.1:160255-211695 GCA_910591675.1 Galerucella calmariensis | reverse complement strand
GACGGATTTTAATGATTTATTACTATCAACCAATTTCAAATCGAGTAGTTTGGCAAGTTTATCTGAAGCTACGGGGCGTCGGTAAGAGGCGAGTAAACACGGCGCATATATCTGTCATAAACGTACAAATGGTATACGGTACCTATTTTACCAATTAAAACTGAAAATACAAAGGTCACTGACAATACCGTGGATCAATCAATATCAGTCAATTGAGGAAGTGGGAGCGAAGAACACACGCACGCGCTTGCCAATAAGAAGTCAGCTGGTCGGGTCTTTCGATAAAAATCCCCAATGTATTTCGTATGTATATCGGAGGGTGTGGTAATAATGGTATTCGTACAACGCTGCCAGAGCTTGAAGATGCCCTTAATAAATTTGGAAAAGTTCTCATCTTTTAATATTCATAAATTGAAAAAATAATGTTAATAGAAAAAATCCAAGGAAACAAGTACATTATAAAAGTTAACGTTTAATCATATTGTTAATAATAAAATGTCCCTTTTCTAATTAGTATCACTACATACTTAGCACTTTAGCTTTTTCATAGTTAAACGTGGCAATATCGAATGTTTTCGACTGCATTCCTTTCACGGCTTCAGATAAACATGCCAAAGTATAGATAGCATGGGAAATTGTACAAAGATTTAGTTCAAGTGAATTGGCTGTTGATAATAATCCAAACGGATGAGAAGATTTGAAAATATTTTTACCTTGATTAGCTCCTTCTTTTCGTACGGTTAATAGAACAGCTGCTTGATTGCAGTTGCAAACTATCTCTTCTCCTTGTCCAACGTTATTTATCGTAGCATTATTTCCTGACGGTCCTGGTAATAAATTTAAAGATCTATTTGACGTAGTTTGATTGGGACTTGGAAAATTGCTGGATATCCAATTTCTTGTACTTTGAAATCCACTATCTGAATTCCTGCGGGTATTATTCCCAATATTTTCGTTGTTAACGACGTTATTTCTTACTGTATTATCAATGTTATTCGAATTTCCTGGAAAATAAATTGTATTCTGGTCATATTTCAAATCACTAAGTCATGAACAGTAGTTATTTGGAGTATTGAAATGAAATTTTAGCAGAATAAATGTTCAAGGCAAACGGAAACAAGCAAGGAGAAATAAAAAAACATACAGAGACATACAAATAGTCATACAAAACCACAGATACATGGAGGCAATAAACAGTCAATCAGCTATATAGAAAGAATTATTCAGATAAAAGCAAATAAGAACAGATTTAAAAAAATTATACATAAATAGACAGACAGACAGAGAAAGCTATTAAACAGGTAGATAGAGTGGCAGTCATGACAGACAAACAGGCAGCTATATATTGAAAATTTTATTATGACAGATAATTTAGAGAGGCGCACAAACATTCAAAGAAAGGCAAACAAACAGATAGATATGAATAAATGAATATTTTTCTGTTTAATATAAAATCAGCTAGACTCACTATATATTAAGTAAAACGTAATTATTGAAAAAAATATAATAATTATTACATTCAAAAAACTCACTATTATTTACTGACGAAAGATTGATTTCCAAAGTTTCCAAAACGTTCATATCACATCCTCCGATACATAGTACATCAGGATTTGGATTCCCAGGAAAGAGATTCTGCTTGAATTTCATCTTTAGTTTTTTAAAATGGGGACCACACTGGAAAATAACAGTTATTTATGTACCAAGGGTATAAATAGATGTTTATGCCCTGAGGGCGACGTCTTACGAAGCCGAGGGCCTGTGGCCCGAGGGTTTGTAAGTCGCCCGAGGGTATACACATCTGTACATACAAACTTTTATGTCATACTAGTTCGTTATTGCAATCCAATCTCAATACAAATCAGTGTTTAAAAAAATCCGGTTTGAATTAATAGGTTAATGTTGACAAACGTAAATGTCATAATATCACAATAAATTTTATATGTGTCAAAGTTAGAAGTCAAAATGAACGAAGATTTTGGAATTCCTTACGAAATTATTGAAAAAGCAAAGAAAGCAACTGTAAATCTGTTGCCAAAAAAATCTAAAGAAACTTACGACATGGTTATTAAATAAGTTGAACAAAAAAGTATTTCTCTTTATGCCCGCGCGGGCCATAAAGTGAACTTTATGCATAAAGTACGACATTAGATAGTTGGTAACTAAGCAATAAAAGACAATATTGAACTAGTATGACATAAAAAATATTCAGTTGCTACAGATCCATATTATCATACTTTTCTTTCCCATTTTTAAAGGTTTGTCCAAAATAACTACCAAAAAGTAAAGTATTTCAAATGCTCCAAAAATATAACACAAAGAAAAACTTCATTAACAATTAGCTATGAAGATTTAACCTAAAGCACTTGAATAAAATATTCCTCCTTACCGAGATACAGGGTGTTTTATTCAGAGTTTTATTATAAAATTATTTTATACATTTACAATAACAAGATACTATTCAATAACAAAAAAGGTAGAACGTGTCGCGGGACACACGGTAGGAACTTTAGCAAAAATTATGTAATACATCTGACGTTAAAGATAAACAATTTGCATATTCCTCGGTGGTCGAGTAGTAAGCAAACCAGGCTCTCACGCGGTAGACCCGGGTTCGATGCCCCGCGAAGAAGTTTTTTTTATTGTTAATTTTATTTTTAAATAATTATTCTGCTTGATATTAATAACGACAACAGGTAGACGTTTGAAATATTTAGCAGAATATTCCTTATTATAGATAATGTTACGGTACCGTTCATGAGGGAGTCCGACTGGCAACATCTACTTATAACAGCATCGTATATTTAAAAAGGGAAACCGTAGCATTATACAAATTGGACATTCAAGAATTGTACGTTTACCACAAAATTAGTGGAAACATAAAATTGAATTGTTAAATTTTCAATTTGAAGTTATATATAACAGTTTATAGAAATTTTTATTTTCTAGATTTTTTCTTAAGTGGGTCGTAGAATAAATATGATGTTCGACTCGTGTGGATTGTTCATATCGCACTTGAACGCCTACGGCGTCGTGCTCAAACTTCGTCCTCGTGCGATATGGCCATCATATGCACACTAGTTGCACAAACTACTATTTCTATCAAAATATGCCCTTTTACATTTAAAAACAACCTGCCAAATGTCAAATCAATTTATCCATCCATTTTAAAGTTATCGAATTAAAACATTCAAGTTTTCAAAATTTAAACACCCTGTATTTCGAAAAGTAAATGTGCTAGACCCCTTAATCCTCATATCATTTTGTCCAATTTTATGAGAGGAATCTACATGCAAACGTTGTAATTACCCTTAACGTTCGAGATGCTTACACCATTTTTTGCGCGATCGTATTGAAATAAATTCCGAATAAAATAATTTAAATTTCTTCGAAATGAACGAAATGTCAAAAGTGACATTTATACTTCTCGATCAGTTTAAAATATATTTTGCATTTTGGTGAAATTGTTTATTACTTTTCGACGTCTGAACGGTAAGTAAATCACTTTCGGTAATACCGACGTGTTAAGCTTAGAAACCAGTAAACACAACCTACCGTCCTGACAACCGATGTTGTAAATAAACAAAAAAGATCAATCGCGCAAAAAAAATTATGGAAATGATAGTAAAAATTTATCCAAACAAATTCAAGTAGATCACCAGCACTGCGAATACCAGCTTTGCATAGAATTTTAATAAAGCATTGGTGGTTCAGTGGTAGAATGCTCGCATTCCACGCGGGCGGCCCGGGTTCGATTCCCGGCCAAAGCATATGAATCGCTGCTGCGTAAACGATAGAGAGACTCAGGAGAGAGCACACGCAAGGCACATAACGAAGCAACGTAACATAACGTAACGTAACGGTCAGATCTTTTGCGTCGCGACCCCCGGTCGCTCAAACATAATCTGACGTAAAGAACTAAAGTTCCAAAAACCTATTGTTTTACTACTACTGGAAGTATCTTAAACGAACCCTCTACCTCTTAGAACTCGAAGTGGAATTTACCAATGATATTACGATCCCTTCAATTTAACAAACTCATTAAGGGATTATTTACTGGTGAATAAAAATTACAATTACAGAAATACTTCTGACAACTGTACAAGATTTTAAATATAATAAAGTAAGTATAATCTTTTCACTCAAATAGAATTTATATAATTTACCTGAGGGCAATGTTGATCTTGAACTTCAATCGTCTCGACTGCCCCTGGAAACCAAATAACATGTCGACAAGTAGGTGAATTTGAACACACTAAATATTGACCCGGTCCATTCCTTTTGGATCTGTTAAAACAAAAATATTTATTTATCCAGTTAACTTCACTATACGATAGTCCAGTTGAGTTAGCATTAAAGGTGGATGTAAGAGCAGGAAGCGAGATTTTGATGGAATCCCTCAAAAATATCATAATTAATGATAATCCGTTGCCTCCACCGGTTTTTAGTCTGTGCTAATTGCACATGTTTTCTAATTTTACTCGAAAAGTATCATGCATATGTATGGGAACAAAGTTATAAAGCGTGAAATTTTCTATAATATTCCGTAGTTCAAAATGTCGCCTACTGCTTTCACATCCATGTTTTGATAGTTTTTGGGCTAACCCGACTGTACTAAAGTAAATAATTACCTCACAATCATATCATATCCACATTTTGGACATTTTAAAACAGGTCGATAATCGTTATTAGTAACAATCTCGTTATCAGTCACATCTGCCGGTCTATCTTGCAATCTATTTCCCAAACTCTCATCGATTAATCGCATTCTTTGAACGACCTTTTGAAACACTTCTTTGTATTTAGCTACTTGATCGACTCTTACTGATTCTGGATCTTTTAAACCTTCGCATATCAACTTCAAATCGTTCTCGAATTCGGCTCTTAGAGTCGGTTTGGCCAAAGATACTTCCAAACCCACATTATTGTAACTGAAAAAAAAAAAAAAACAAGTTAGAAGCTAGCTCCTAGCTGCAAGAGTGATTAATCTGGCAACTAAGAGTATAGTATAAGGACATATCTTATTAAAACTAACAAGTTTATTTTGTTTGTTATTGTTATTTATAGTGTTGATAATCACAGATAAGCAGAATACAGAAGTAAACATCAAGTTGAAATTTTTTTCTCCCTCATATCATCACTTAGTCGAACCCATAGGCAACTCAACTTATCCTACACTCACAGAAAATAAGTTTTGTCATATTTACCCTTCAACGAGTCCCATTCCCAGCGTTGCAGGAAGAAAATATATATTTTCGTGAAGTCCAACATAATCTCTACATTTAATCTTATCGATATGATCAGCATGTGTAGCATCTGTACCAATTCCATGTTTTTCCATCAGTGCTATTAAATCAGCTTCTGTAAGAAGCTTAGGAGCTGCAGTAGAACTTTCAATCTAAAACAATATAAATAATCAACTCAGTGTTTTTTAACATTAAAACTTTTTCTTACCATATCTAATATTGTTGGAGTAAAAGTATCACCCACTCTGTAACTGTTTATCTCTTTGGCATTCCATTTTTCATAAATATAAACATCTAGATAATTTTTTTCTAAAATGATGAGTCCTTTGGCTGTAAACTTTTCTTCTGCTATATCAACAGTCACTGTTGTTTCAAATCCTTTTGCATCTTTATGTACACAAGCTAAAAAGTGCCTAACTATGTATTCATATAGTTTTTTATCATTACCATCTAGACTGTTAGTATACTTTAGGGGATGTATAGGAGGATGGGCCTAAAATAAATAAATACAGTTACATAATTCCAAGAGATGGCTGAGAGCGAGACTGAGAGACCTTGGTCATCATGTTTAAAAAAGTTACCTGATCTGATTTTTTGCCTTGTCTTGGATTAGGTCCATTTTCGTCCAAGATTCTTTGTGCAAAAGCACCCCAACTATTATCGGTGATTTGTTGCTGAACCAAATTATTCAGATCTAATTCTTTTGGGAAAATATTTGTCTCTGTACGGGGGTAACTTATAAATCCTTTACTATATAAGCGTTCTGCTATTTGCATAGTATCTTTAGCATTGATTCTTAATTTGCGTGATACATTTTTTTCCATTTCCTAAAACCACTTTTCTTACAATTTCCAACACAAAAGCTTCAAAATATTATATGTTTATTCTCTTCCATAAAGAATAATAAGACTTACAACTGTATCTAGAGGTAAAGGTCTCCATTTGCTCTTCTCTTTACTTTCTACACTTTCAACTTTGGCTAGTGGATTTTCTCGACATACATCTAATATAGCTTCACAAGCATTTTTATCAAAAAGTCTGTCTCTTTTCCAACTAAAATCTGTTGTCAATCCCTCAACTGTGTGAGTCACTGTCAACAGAAACAAAATATGAAGCAAATGAACTCTTACTAGATTTTCTGTTAAAACTTTCATTTAAACTCTTACTTTTTATTCTCCAAAAAGGTTCAGCAATAAAATTCTCTATGGCTTGGTAACGTTCCACTACAAATCCGAGAGTTGGGAACTGACACGATCCATAGCTGATTAATTTGTCTGAAAGTTGTTGTGGGAATACTTTTTGAAACCTCAATGTTTGTAATCTCGTAAATGCAGCTCCTAAATTTAAAAAATTTTATATATGGATACTTATTTCTAGTTTCATCTTACCTGTCCTCAAATCTAATTCTTGTCTTACATCCACTGCATCACTTACATTTTTATTTGGCTGTCCTAATGTACGTAGTGCTCGTTGAATTGAAGCCCCAGTTATTTCGGAAAATTTTGCCCTATATAATATAATATTAGGTTTAACATCTGTACATACTTTTATAATTTCAAATCCAATATTTTCCCCTTCTCTATCACAATCTGTCCATATTATTAGCCCATCACATGTTCGGATTTCCCTCTCCAACGTTTTCTATTAAACAAATATTGTACTTGATAAATAAAATTTGTATTTTGGTTTTGTTGACTCACTTTTATATTTTGATAATTCTCGGAACAAGTTTTTACTATAGGAGCATCAAATAGAGAAATGGGGTTACAGCTTTGCCAGTTTCTAAATGGTCCAGTAAATTCATAATTCAATAAATGTCCAGAAACAGAAGTCATAACCATATGAACTTGATTACCAAGTACAGTACAATTAAATTCATATATTTTATTGTACTGGGATAAACCTTCCCTCTAAAAAAACAATGTTAAAATTAAAAGTGAAACTCTTCAATGCAATAATATTAGTAACAGGGAACAGTTATATTCAATACATAATATATGCACTTATTCAGGATGAATTCTCCTCTGTAGAATTGTAACTCACTCTTGTTGAATTTCCTCTAGACAACAATTGGGCAATATTTTTAGCAGCATCATTTTTTTCGGCAACATTTAAATATTTCATTGTACGCTGTTTAACTTCTGTGCTATAACATTTCAAATTGAATGCAAATTTCACATGTCTTAAGACTTTTATTAAAACCATTGAATCTTACATTATTATTAAAAATAACTATAACAAATATTTTAAAACGAAAACGAATTTTAAATTCTAGCTTAGGTTATCTGTCAACAATTTACTTTCTTCTTTTCGATTAATCTTGTGAATTGTGAACTTTTTTTAATTTTTATCATCTCAATTAATTGAATTAAAGTATGCAAGAAGTAAACATTTTTCGGCTTCAATTTTCAATTATTAATTATTATTATTATTGTTATTGATTGAAAGTGATATTTAAAAAGAGAATTATTCTTATTTAACATTGTGAATAAGACCCACTTTGGATCCACTCTAGCAATATACTAAAAAAGAAGTAGTATTTGAACAGAGATTGAAGTTTATGTCAGTCAATGTCAGTCAGATCCAGATGTATCTGATGTGTGTAGGTTTTTTTATTAGTAATCTATGGTAGGATATTAATTGTGGAATATTTGGTAAAATAGTTCGTTTATAAAATAGATAAAGATGGGAATTTTGGATAAAATATCAGAAATAGAAAAGGAGATATCAAGAACACAAAAAAATAAAGGTACCAATGCTGTTACTTTGAAACACTATTTCTAACCTCTGTTTTGTAGCCACCGAGTACCATTTAGGTCTTTTAAAAGCAAAGTTAGCAAAATATAGATCTCAATTGCTAGAGCCATCTAAAAAATCGGAAAAAGGTGAAGGATTTGATGTTTTAAAAAGTGGAGACGCTAGAGTTGCGCTAATAGGATTCCCGTCTGTTGGTAAAGTAAGTTTATTTTTATAAGCTTGTTTAAGTCGGATTAATGACAATAATGTACAAGAAAATTCAATTTTTATGATAATCTAAATAAATTTTTTAGTCTACATTGCTTTCAACTTTAACCAAAACCGAAAGTGAAGCTGCTTCTTACGAATTTACTACGCTAACATGTATACCAGGCGTAATCGATTATAATGGAGCCAATATTCAACTTTTAGATTTGCCTGGTATCATAGAAGGAGCTTCTCAGGGAAAAGGAAGAGGTTTGTCTGGGTAACTGCAAAATTTATATTTCCACAATTTCATTTTATTATTTATTATAGGACGTCAAGTAATAGCAGTTGCTAGAACAGCCGATTTAGTTCTTATGATGTTGGATGCAACTAAAAAAGATGTTCATAGGTCTTTATTGGAAAGAGAACTGGAAAGTGTGGGTATAAGACTCAACAAACAGAAACCGAATATTTATTTCAAAGTAAGAATATAAATTGGACTGTATTTTGTACATCAATCATATAAATTTGTTTCAGATTAAAAAAGGAGGAGGTTTGTCCTTCAATTCAACCTGTGTACTAACAAAAATAGATGAAAAATTAGTACAGTTGATCTTGCATGAATACAAAATCTTCAATGCCGAAGTTTTGTTCAGAGAAGATTGTACTGCTGATGAGTTAATAGACGTAATTTGCGCCAATCGAGTCTATTTGCCTTGTCTTTATGTTTACAACAAAATTGATCAGATTTCTATTGAAGAAGTAGATAGAATAGCTCGACAGCCGAACAGTGTAGTTGTAAGGTAAGTAATAACACTATATAATAATATTCTTGCTTTAATAAAACTTTTCAAAATTTTCTTTCAGTTGTAATATGAAATTGAACCTTGATTACCTTCTAACAACATTGTGGGAATACCTTAGTTTAATTAGAGTTTATACAAAAAAACCAGGACAGCCACCAGATTTTAATGATGGTCTCATCCTTAGGAAAGGTGTTACAGTGGAACATGTATGTCATGCAATTCATAGAACCTTAGCTGCCCAATTTAAATATGGCCTTGTTTGGGGTACAAGCACAAAGTACTCACCTCAACGTGTAGGCTGCAGCCACATAATGCATGATGAAGATGTCATTCAAGTTGTTAAAAAATAAAATGCTTTTTATTATGCAGTTATTGATATTAAATTAATTTTTCAAAGTACTACCGAGCTTTATTAACAATAAACCATTTGGCTTTGTGAATCAAGCTATCAGTCTATACCAGATAAAAGCTTTAAACAATCAATTGAAATTCTGAATCTGAACTAAGATTATAAAATATGGTGGTATGGTATGAAGCCGACTATGCCGTCGCTCCGTACGCTAACTTCAGGCGACATTTTTGGAGGTGTGGTGGAATATTAAATTAAAGATTGATTTTCTTACCAAATTAACAAATCATTCTGATTTTTGCGCAAATATGTTTTGTGAAGGCCATTTTTTTATATAAAAATTCTCCATTCACGCATGCTCACAACTACGATGATTTCCATTCTACTTTTGATTCTGTGTTTGTAGGGGCCTGTCGTTTATGTCAAATGCAAATGTCAATTTAAAAAAACGTCATTCGTGTTATGTGCGACATCATTTTTCACAAAAACATCAATATATTTTTCGGAAATTTCTTCACCACAAATTAAAGAGTTTCTTTAGATAGTCCTAAGTATCTTTCGACAAAATGTCGTTAAATACGGCTCATTTAAACGGGGGAGTACTAATTCATAATGGAGAACAGTAAGTATGATAATGAATGCATCATCATTTTTTTTACCCATTTTTTTGTTAGGATTCTGCTGTATTCCGATGCTGTTGGAGTAGAATGGAACGGTCAACAAATTAGTTCATTTCAAGGTGTAAAAAAGGGTTCCATTTATTTAACGACACATAGAGTGATCTTCTTAAACAAATCTTCCGGAGATGAAATGCTTAGTTTTAGCTTTCCTTTCATAACTCTGAGTGAGGTACGAAAATTGTTACACCGAATATTATATAGTTGCCATACCTTAATGTTATATAATATCTTCAGGTAGATATTGAACAACCAGTTTTTGGTGCCAATTACATAAAAGGGAAAGTTAGAGCTCAACCTAATGGCAATTGGATTGGTGAGGCGAAATTCAAAATCACCTTCAAACATGGTGGGGCTATTGAATTTGGTCAGGCAATGCTTAGGGCAGCACATCTTGGTAAGTACATATTTTTTTATACACTTTCTATAAACTACCTACTTACATTTTTTATCTAAATTGCTCAAGATTTGTTACACAATTAATTATATTTAATAAAGAATTGTAGAATAAACAAAAAATATAACAAGATCATTGACAGTAAAATTGTAATCTTTTAAATCATATTTTTATGTACCTAATCTTAATGCAGTATTTTATTAAATCAACTTCAATATGCTTTCGCATTGGAAACTTAATCAGGATGTTATTAAGAATGTATCAGGCAATTTATCTATATTAATTACGTAATTTAAATAATTAAAGCTATTTTTTACCTACACTAAACTTAATTTATGATATATAGTACACATTTTAGAGGTTGGTTAAGTACATATAAGGTACATAAGTATTGCTACATCTATTAAGAGTTGACAGAGACAGAGGTAGACGTACTGGGTATTTGAGTTTCTTTACAAACAAATCAATAACAAAGCTATGCTATACATTATAATAAGTTGTAGTTCAAGTTTCTTAAATCTCAGATCTGGTGTGCCACAGGGATCAATACTAGGGCCTTTACTGTTTTCAATATATACGTCCCATTTATTATCTACTATTCAGTCATGTCAAACTCATCTATATGCTGACGATACCCAGCTTTATTTCAGTTTTCCAGAAGAGTTAATAAGAAATGCTTGTAGCCTGATTAATACAGACTTAAATAAATTTGTTACTGCTGCAGAGGAACATTGTTTGTGCATAAACCCTAAGAAATCGAAGGTCTTAATATTTGGCCCAAAACATCATAGGGAAAATGTATACCATTCTGTAAATATAAACATTCGAGGAGAATCTTTGGCAGTTGT
The DNA here is from genome assembly GCA_910591675.1 of Galerucella calmariensis. Taxonomy (NCBI): domain Eukaryota; kingdom Metazoa; phylum Arthropoda; class Insecta; order Coleoptera; family Chrysomelidae; genus Galerucella; species Galerucella calmariensis. The sequence goes on along the minus strand of CAJUYG010000387.1, from coordinate 200,429 downwards.
GAGAGAGGCGAGAAATCTTGGTGTCTTGATGGATGCAGATTTGAGGTTTGAGAATCATGTAATTAAATTAATACAACGCGCATATTATACCTTGAAAATCATTTATGGGAATAGACACCTTTTACCGTTTCATATAAAGAAATGTCTATGTGAATCACTTGTTTTATCAATTTTCAATTTCGCTGACTCAGTATATGGCCCACATTTAACTATCCAGTCTAAAAATAGAATTCAAAAGGTTCAAAATTCGTGTCTTAGGTTAATTTATGGGATTCGCAGGCGCCAGAGAATTTCGCAGAAACTCCAATCAATTGGATGGTTAAATATGAACAACAGAAGAATACATCACGCATTATGTCTATTTTATAAAATTATAAGGACAAAAAAGCCGTCGTATCTTCACCGTAAAATCAAATACCGAACTGATGTACATAATCTTAATATTAGATTTGGGGGAATGATTACGGTGCCAAGATTTAAAACTGAAGTCTACAGACGGTCCTTCAAATATCAAATTTATCACTTGTACAATCCCTTACCTAACGGTTTTAAAACATTAAGTATTGGCAAATTTATTTTCAATTGTAAAAATCATTTGTTGACTGGTCAATGATAATGACGTTGGCTCGTGTTTAATTACCTACCTAGTATTTTTGTTTTTATTATAAATAATATAACTGTTATAAATATTTAAATTATATAATTCGCAGCGATTTTAGGGTTAAGTGGAAGAGCATGGCTTGCAGGTACTCTATGTAGGTACTTGCAAGAAATGAACTTCGCCCTTTATTTCTCTATTACTTGTATGTATACATTATTATTACCATTGTTTTTGTTTAGAGAAATAATAAAGACATTATTATTATTATTATTATTAAATAAGTTGAATTAGTATCTTATACAATTTTTTATTCATATTAACTGCAGCTATAAACTTCAATATATCTGGAGATGGTATGTAATGCTCCTTTTGTTTTACAACTAAAAATCAATGTAGTAACTGTTTTCAAATGTGTATTTTTTTGTTCTTCCTAGCCTCAAGAGGCGGTATGCAGGCTCCACCACCATATGTACCCCCTCAAACACAATGGTATGCAGCTCCACCTCCAGCCTATGCACCACCACCACAAGGTAATAATAGCCTTTAATGCACTCTAAAAACTAGACTTCCAAAATTAAATGAAATTTATCATATAATATTAACTATGTCCCTTTTTTAGGTTATTATGGTTGGTCACCACCCACAAATGTATTTCCCCAACAACCTCCATCTGATGGTGTCTTTATGACAGATGCTCCACCACCATATCCTGGTATAATACCAGGCTATCAAGCAAATGGATATGGACCACCACAAGGTCCTCCTAGTCCTGCAGCAGCTGGATATGGTGCATATCCACAGGGATATGCACAAGGAGGTCCTCCGGCTTATCCTGGAGCTCCTGGTGGATCTGCTGGTTATGCTCCACAGGGAGCTGGTGGATTCCAACAACCACAATTTACTAATGCTGCTGGTGAGTAAGCTTCAGCTCAATAAGATTTTATGGTGTGTTTGAATTTGGTATATATATATATTTTTTCAATTTCATTAAAACGTTAAAATTTGAAATGTTAATGTTGTTAATGCCCAGGTGTTGGTTATTTATTTTGATAAATTAAAATGATAAAAAAAATTTTTCATCGGTGCTTAAAGTTATTTTGCTATACTCAAGCCAATATTGCTCTGTAAAAGTTCAATCCAACGTTGCCAACTACATTCATATTTCTGTGGTTTTAAGATTTTGTCGAAAAGTTGATTTTTCGTCAAATCACTCTCGTATGTAGATGAATTTTTTCGATCTCCCTTGAATTTTTTAGGCGCTATGGTGCTCTATAGGGGTGGGGCACCTAACGTAAATACTATTGCTCGACCCTATCAAATCCGTGGTCAACCACATCAGTACCGTGCTCAACCTTTTCAGTATGGAAGTTATCAAAGACCTCAAGCTAGAAATAATCCGCATTGGTCATTTCCACCTCGAAGACAAGGTTAAATGATACATATTAATTTTTTTTTGAAATAAACTCACTTTTCCATCAACAGTTTTTATTTTTGAATATTTTAATTATTACAGCATTACATTGTTTATAAGGAAACGTTTATATGCATATTTGTACTTTTCTCTTGATTTCTTTGGCAATAATTCACCAATAGCAGTATTCACCGCCTCAGCCAGCTATGGAGGAGTCACAGAATTGGAAAATTCATCATCACTTAGTATCATTTTACTTTCAAGAACACCAGAAATTAAATTTATATGCGCCAAGTTCGACAATTCTAACTTTATACATTTCCATAGTAACCCAAATAATTTTATTACAAATTTCAAAGCAGCATTCATTTGTGAATAACATTATCCGCGATTTTTTCAAAATTAATTAATATTTATCGAATTTTAAACGATTTGTGGAAACATAGTATGTTTCCCTGGTAGGAAAACGACTGTGTGCTACAAGTCTCGGCTTGCGCCTGGACTTAGCAATCTTCGCAGTCGTCCAGGAATGTTAGGCTTTTCATACTGTACTATTCCACTACATATACACTTTAACATTACTAAGTAAACAATAGCTATTTGTGCATCAAGAGCAAAAAGTAGTACTTTGGCAGTCGAGACTACCAAAGAACTTTCTGCTCGAAATACACACAAGAATTGTTCTACGATCACACCAAAATAAAATTAATTTGTACTTAGCAGTTTCGTGTATCTATGTACGTAGGTAACACTTATTACATTAATGTCAGATATTTCTTAGATTTTCCTATTTCTCATTAAATTATTACGGAAAATACTGTTGGATGCTTTAACATATTAGAAAATCAACTAAAATATTTATTTATTCTACAGTTTATATTAAAATAACTACTAGGTAGCTCTTTTATCTATGAATAAAATTAGGCGTGCGCCAAAGCTACTTTCTGCTTAAGAGCGCCAATAATGTCAAACTATGACAGCTCGCGGAAAACATTAACTTTGCGGTTAGATTTGAGTGTGCAAAAGCCTACTTTGGATAGTGATCGTAGGAAAAGTCAATAACGCAACCGTTGATCCTTTCTGAACACTCCATGTATTTTCTATTTTCTTTATGAATGTTTTTAATTTTAGACGCCAAGGCTCATGAAGCGGCTCAATCAGCTTATTACGATCCGAACAGGCCCCAAATGGCATATGTTCCACCTCCAGCATACTATGTAAGTTGAAAACAACCCTAGTTATTTTCCGATTGTTATTTGTTTTTTTTTTGGAATAATTTTGAACAAAATTATCATGAATATGAAAAAAAAAATGAATTTTATTATTGTATGTATGTACAGGTACAGCGTTTGGATTAGATTTGATGACTACAGTTTCAGATCTATTGTAGTCCTATGAACCTACTTCTGCATCAGCTTGTATTGTTACACTTTACTTCCAATCTTCCATATTATTAAAGCTATATCTTATGGCTGTTGCATCCAGCGCCGCCCTTAGCAGTTGCGGGGTCGAAATGGGGTACACAATAGGGTACAAGCATAAATTTTGCTATTGGTGGGAATTGACGCTTTATCAGATCTCCTAACTCCTTGCATGCCTATTATAATAAGAAAAAAGTCATTATAATGAGATAAAAGTCATTATAATGAGTTTTCAAAAAAAGAAAAGTGTGCGTGACCCCAGGGTGCTTTCGTAGCTTTATACCTAGTAATGCTGCCTTTTTATTAATGTTGATAATTTGTATTTTTTGGGCATTGACTGTCAGTTTCTGATGGATGAATTCTTGGAGTTACGTACTATGTCTTTTATTTTTATTTTCAGGAAAATCCACCTACCTACAACCAAGCTACAAATAAAAAGCAACAATAAAATGGTTTCTGATAAAAAGAATAGGGCACATGGCGCAAGCTTTGCAGATATATCTATATGTATAATCATTTATTTTTAATAGTTAGTTTTACCAAACTTCTAAATTTTTAAACTTAGATAGATAATCTTCCGCAAAAATTAATATTTTCTACATTTATTTAAAAACACTGGCGCTAGGTTAATTAGAATTTCCTTTTTTTTTGTTGTTTCGCCCCAAAACTTGTAACTAATTGCTCCCATTGGACATCTTTTCAATCCTCGGTCCTTAATTATCTTCTATCCATTTTTTTCTTGGCCTACCCAGTCCTTTTTGTTCATCCATCTTGTTTTTGGTGAGAATAATGCAATTAATTTTTATAAATTTTTGTTTATTCCACCAAAAATTGAAAGTAAGTGAGAACCTGTGCTTGCCCTCGTCAGTGTTGGTTAAAACAAAATGATATTTTTATGAATTTCACTAAGCAAAAAATTAAAAAATTATATTGCAAGTGTTTACGAACATTTGTTAGCAAATTAAATTGATTCAGAATTTTTTTCTGTACAGATGTACTGTAAAAAGTAAAGATAGATTAATATTTTTATAAATAAAATACGAATTTGTCCAGAAATATATGAAGGAAAAATTTGATTTTCTATCTGGTAAACATTTTGTAATTATAACCATTTGGTGTTAAAAAAGCATTTAATAGACTAAAAGTATTGTATATTAAACTTATTATTATGTATGTATCTTTCTACAACTTTAGCTTATGTTAAAATATATTTTTGTTGATTAAATATAAACAGTAAAAACAAATTCACGTCTTTTATTGTATGTTCTATGGTTTAAATTTGTAGAGAAGAAAAAGATTGTTGGCGAGGCAAACCCAAGCCAGAGTTTATCTTTCCTCTAGCAAAGTGCAGATAATAAATACATTTACAGACAAGATAAAATAAATGCAAACTTGGCAATTATAAAAAAGGTATGCTTAATATCAATAAAATATTAACATTTACATTTTTTATAAGAGTCAAAAAATTGAAACACAAAATTAAACCAATGGTATTTTTATATACAGTGTGGAAACCACTTATAGAATCAAATTCTATATGTCATTATTTTAGAAAATTATAAAAAATGCCGAGACACGTCAACTTTTGAATTGAGTTGTGCGTTATGTAAACATAAATGTGAATGTACAGGGTGATTCACGCAAGTATGCCATAGTCGGTGTTGTTTTTTTAATGAAACACCCTGTATATTTGCATATTTTTGAAATCCTCTCAATGAACCGATTCCAACAAACTAAATAGTGTATGGACAATTATGAATTATACAGGGTGAAATTTTAAAATTAATCATTTATTACACTTGAAGTATTGGTACTTTTTTAAATTAGCTAAATATGGATTTATCAATAATCTAAACTAACTAATTATTAGACGTATTTGTATATTAAACAAAACCTGCTACGCCCATGAATTTTATCATAAATACCTAAAAACGCCAATAATTAGACAAAATCGGTAAATAATATGGATTGTTTTAAATCGGTAAATAATGTGGATTGTTTTCTATTCTGTCAGTTGCTGATGTGTTGACAGTTTATATTGAAAAAGTAAAATCTTTGTCAAACACTCTTTCCTTGTCGACATAACAATGAAATATTTAACTGAGACTCACCGAATTGAGCTTTTAATGATGATCGGGTACGGGGATAACTGCAGAAGTCAAGTTGAAGTGGCAAACTTATTTAATCACAGGTATCCCGAGTTGCCTAATATTTCACAAAGTAATGTGTCTAAAATTCATGCACAATTCAGAGAACTTGGACATGTCAAACCATTGAAAAGAAAACCACACTTCGTTGAAGATGATGTGAAAGTGGATATTTTGTTGTGTCGAAGAGAATCCAACTTCAAGTACACGTCAAATTGCCCGTGAAAATAATGTTAGTCATACAACTGTTCTAAGATGTCTTCGACTCCGACTATGGCATACTTGCGTGAATCACCCTGCACATTTATGTTTATATAACGCACAACTCAATTCAAAAGTTGACGTCTCTCGGCATTTTTTATAATTTACTAAAATAATGACCTAAAAATTTTTATTCCATAAGTGGTTTCCACACTATATAAAATACTAATACTCTTAAAACACCACTACCCTTCCACCCTCTAGAACAGCATGAACATTTTAAACATACAAAGAAAACGTTACACGTTACCAAGTATTAATAAAAATTCTGTAGCCCCAACTCGAATTCGAATTGACATTGCTTACCTATGTATTTTGAAAAATGTAACATCTGTAAAAAAATGTCTGGATAGTATTTAGAAAATATAAGGAACGACATAGCTTACCTATATGAAAAAAGAACTTGTAGTTTTTAGTCAATGGGTAAGCTGACTGTTGAACTTCAAATTAAAAAGGCATATTATAATCAAAAAGTTGGACTTGTCTTATTACGTTTGTATAGTTCTGTGGTTTTAATTTGTTGGTCGAGAAGAAATAGAAGATTGGTGGTGACTGGTGGGGTAAACTGGTTGTTAAACTTCAGACTATTTTTAAAAGTTGAAAAATAAAAAAAAGCGAGCAGGTTTTCAAGAACATTTTAAATAATAATAAAGTGATAAGGATTTTAGCTCATAATTGTAAAAAATGGTCGTTCCTATGTTTTGTACGTACCCACTTACCGATATAATTAAATTTTCTTGATTCTGTTTAATTTTAGGGATAATTTTAGCGATTGCTGTGGTTAGCTTAATTACATTGGTATTGTCTACATTTTTTTGTACATGGTAAGTACATTAATTTAAAAAAATACTTGTATCTTGAATTTTCTTTAAAATTTTAGTTTTGACAGAAAGAATGAGAGTCGTTTGTATGTGATAGATGAAAAGGGAACAAAAAGGAATAATGCGGAAAAAGAAGTTACTACAAATTCTACATACAGTTTAAACATTTTTAGGAGATTATCCAGTCATACAGAACCGGAAAATGTCTTTACTTCCATAAATTTGCCGTTTTATAAATTAAAAAAAGCAAATAAAGATGAAAATGACTTAGCTGAATCCTTTGAAACTACAAAAAGGTGAGCATTTTTAATTAACATGCTTTAAGTGGATTAATCAAATAGCTGTATAAATGTTATCTATTTTAGTTTTGATAATTTGATATTAAAATTTAAAGAAACTGATGTTTCTTCACCTGGCAGAGATGAACTAAGATCTTGCGCAAGTGCCGAATCGTTAAACAGTTTTTATTCAGTAAGATATTTACAATTTCCTACCTAACTCAATTTAACTGTAAAACTGTTTTTCAGGCACATCCTTCGACAATAGCAAGGGAAAATTCAAGAGAAAGTTTTGTCAGTTTAATATCAGAATATGAAGCAGACAATTTAATTGTTTAATTTTTATATTGAAAATATTAATAAGACTGAATTGTTACTGATTTAAGATAAATATATATTTTTGTACTATTTACAATTTTTTACTATATATTTTATAATTAATTCATTTTTTGTTGAACTATACATTTATAAAGAATAAATTAAAGTGTAATAACTAACCTTTGTGTTGACCATATTTAGTTCCAAAATTAAATATGTATATTGCTTCTCTTTGGCATGTAAAAATGTATAGTCGTAAAAGTTGAGAAATCTATTCAATTTATTTAAAAATGTATATATAAAGTACAAAAACATTTACACTATAAATACTTCGGCTGCATCTTTAAAGCAGTCAAGTCAAGAATTTTTCTATTGTCTTGGTCGTTATACTCCCTTCGTTCTGTTTTCCGTGAATGAATAATATTAGGAACGGCTCCTTTGCTAGCAATCAAATTGTACTTTTTCATATACTCCAGACTAGCCAAAGAAAACTCTGGTCTAGCTTCCAATATCCCTTCGGTTGTTTCAGATCCTATGGGAGGTCTTTTTTCCTGCTTTTTTTGTTGATTTGGAGGTAAGTACTTCATTAATAACTGTTCAACTGTAAGACTTATTTCAGAAGGACTGTAATTTCTGGTATTCGTTGGCGTTACATAATCACATCTTTCATCAACAGTGATTCCTATATTTTTTAAATGTTTTAACGTGGCTTCTCGTACTTTTTCCAAGGTTTTATCTTTCTTTCCCTCATCTTCAGTTATCTGATTTTTCAGGTCTTTTTTCAAAATGTTATTTACTTGTCCTAAAAGATTATTATAAAAAGTAGCACCAATATCTGACGACGTCTCCTCATCTGAACTCTCATAATCGTTCATGTTAATATTTATACTTGGCTGTGGACTGGGACATTGTTCTCTTACATTAACAGGTTCTTGTAAATGTATAGATTGTTCCAGATGGTTATCGTTTTTTCCTGACAAATCCGACTCTGTTATTTCCTGAAATATTTTTATATTAATACAAAATTTAGACAAAAAATCTAAAAGGAATAAACACACAAAAATATTGAACAAATAAAAAAATATAACATAAAAACAAACAGTTAAGTATACAAATAAATAAATAAAACTCTTCAGGACAAAAAACCCTAGATTCGCATCCCAAAATCTGCAGGGTAACAACAAATTATTCCCTGCAGATTGGCCAATTCATTAGAAAAATTAGGTAACAATAGTACTTAACGTTTGTCTTAGGTCATTAATTTCAGTGTTTACTAAAGACTAGCTAGTATTTGATTCGTTTTCAATTTTTCTCTTTTTAACTTTAACTTTTTAATTGAATTTTTATTTTATTTTTCGAGAAAGTCTTTATACCTATGTTCTGTGTGTCAATTTTGATTGTAGTCGTAGTTTTTAGCTCCTCCTAAAAAATGTTCATCAGATACAAGTTTTTTAAATTGACAAAAACTTTTTTCTGCACACCTACTCGTTATTATGTTTATCGTAAAAGTATTGTATCAATTTATTTGCATTTTGTGCAGAATCCATAAATATTCTTGGATCAAAACAGGTAATAATACTTTGCCAAATTATATTTTATGCATGATCTTTCAGAAATTTTTTTACTGCTGCTACAAGAAATTTTTGATATTCTTTGCAAAATCTTACTAGTTCTACTTCAGAAACCTTTTGTATCGTGTCCCAGTTAACTATCTCTTTTTATTTCATAGGTATAAAAAATAATAAAAGAATGGTTAAAGTTTATGGGGAACGATCAATAATTTTATCTAAACTTGAAGGGGAAAGATCAATAATTATTTTCCAGGTAGGGGAAAAATTTCCCTGACATTTTTGGTTATTTCTGTTGAAATTGATGTGGGAAAGGACCGGGAGAGTGAAAGAGGAGGATAATTGGTGGGACGGTAGAGCAGAGAAGTGTGGGGTGAGAAAGCAGGGATGAATGCGAGGGTCAGACCAATCCTGCGGGTGCAGAGAGGGATAGTCCTGAGGGTGGTGCAGGATAGTGGGTGGACTGGCAGCAGCAGTGCTGTCAATGTCCTATCCATTGGACTTGATGGCTAGAGCCAGACAGAAACGCTGGAGGGGTGCGAACAGAGAGAAAGTACAGGAATGGATGGATGAGGGAATGGAGAGAAGGTGGGATGGGTATGAGGGCGCGCTAAAAGGAGCGATTGGGAGCAGGAAAAATTAGGTGGACAGGAAATTTGGAGAGGTGAACTACTTCTTGACGGATGTGCTCACAGAGAATGGGTAGAGAGTGGGTTACCTCCACACGATTGTTAAAAGAGAAACTGGAGTGTGCGAAAGATGTGAAGTGGGGGATGATGTGGCACAGGTGTTTAGATGTTGGAAGAACGAGGAAGTGTGTGAGGAACCGCCGCCCGTCTTGACGTATGCTAGGGTAGTGATTCCAAGGCGGGAGTAACGGCGAGTTTGAGGTGGGTTTGGTTGGTAGGCATTCTCGTGGGGATCAGTCCTTCCTGGGTAAAAAAAGGTACTATATTTAAAGCAAATCTTACCTGTATCTGTGGCTCGTTATTGACAAAGTTCTGTTTTTGTTGAGCTCTCAAAGGCATATCAAAGCTCGTCGTTAAATTTATAGAAAACTTGGACATTCCCCATTTTCTTTGATTGTCTTGATAAATACTAGATTGCTTGGTTATCGTGTTTTCCTGTCTAAAATGATTTTTCTGTGGAGTAGAAACTGCTGCATACGTTTTTGTGTCTGATATTTTTTTATCTTCAGGTGGTGCTTCTATTGGTTTTGCATATTTGCAATCACGTTCTAGCAGCATGGCTACCTTTTAAAAAAAATGTAGAGTTGAGTACTCATGACATTACATTTTAAATTATACACCAATAATTTGATTTTGATGATTTTTTTGTGAACTGTAGGTCAACTCTACTATAGCAATAATATATAAATGCTTTATTTAGTCAAAAAACAACTAATACAAAGTAAATACAGTTTCACAAAATAATATATGTATAAATAATAAATAAAAGTTATTAATCTAACTCTAGTCATATGAAAAACAAAACAGCACATAATATAATAATAACAATAAATACCTCAATATCTATAACTAGCAAATATTGTTTTAGTTTACGTTTGAATTCATTAATTGTTTGTAAACTCTTCAGTTCTTCTGGCAAGTCATTAAATTGCTGTAAACCTTTGAAAAATACTGAATTTTCAGCATGACTGGTATTGACAGTCCCAATATTGGGAAAAAACAGCTGTTTTTCAGACGCAAGATACTACTGCAATTTATGAAGCAATGTAAATCATTATTTGTCTTATAATACATTATTTTTTCACGAACTGAAAGCAACAAACGCGGTTTCAATATCTTATTTAGTTGCTGAGTAATCTAATTGTTAATAAACATTGAGTAAAAGAAGTAGACATTGTTAGAATAAAGAATTTTTACATTTTGAACCACAGAATTTTATAGCAAATTTCACGCTTTATATCTTTGTATTCATACACTGAAAACTCAAAACTAGATGATATTCTTCCAAGTTCATTTTGTATTCTTTTTAGACCCTGATTTTTCTCAGTCCATCTTACTCTCATCTCACTTGGTTTTGAGAGTGAGAAAAAAAAATATTCAGTTAACAATCAGTTCACAAATAATCATCAAAAATAAATCAGTGGTTTGAGAGATAGACCACAAATTTTTGGTGGTTAGATTTTTTTTTTGGCACAGTGTAGTAGAAAAAAAACTAAACTAAACAACAACTTTACCTGCTTTTGTAGTATTAAGAGTTGCTCATTTTGTTGTGTAATAATTTTAAGTAGATCGTTGGTATTAGGTTCACAGTATTTCTTACTTTCTAAAGCCTTGTCTTCCATTAGATCATTGGAAAATGTTTGTGTTTCAATGTCACATTTTTGTTTTATAGCAACTTGGTTAATGTAAGGATTATATGGCTGCCAAGGTTGAACAGAAGATTCATATAATTGCGGTGAAACTGTTTGTTGTATTTGAAACTGATCTTGACCTCTTGCACTTAATAGATTGTCATACTTTTTTTGTATATCTGATATATGATTTGTTTCATTTCCAGTTTGTTGAATTTTCTCACCTTGATTAGTTTCTGGTTCATTACTGTTTAAATTTCTTTTATAATTAAAAATATCTGTTACTGAATCATTGTGAATTTTCCTTTTGGAAGTAATTTTTTTCTGTAGCTCTAAAAAATGTTGATACGTTTTTGGTATTTTGTTCTCTTTATTTTCCTTATCACAGGGCAATTCATCTTTAGGTGCTTCCAACAAATTTTCTGCATTGTCTTTGTCTTTACATGTTTCTTGCTCATCTGGTTTTTTCTCTGTTACATTTAATTTTTTATTAGGTACATCTATTAAACTTAAATCTAACTTTCTATCTGGAATGTTAGCCATATATATCTGTTCAAAAGGTCTTACGGTATTAGAAGGAACTTCACCAGAATGTTTACGCATTGCACTAAAATTTTGATAATTCGAAGCTACATTACAGTTATTTAAATCGGTATTTTTAGAATATAAGGGTTTCTGGGAAATATCTTGTGATTTGGGGCTTTCGAATCGCACTTGCTTTTTAGCAAATTGGGCCTGTAGGTTTTTGTAACCAACAGGAATAAAGTTTTGTCGACATATGTTTTCAGAACCTGGAGCTTCCAGTCGTTTCATTTGTAGAAGACTTCCTTCTGAAGAAAATTCGTCAAAATTTGTTTTTGTATTACTTATCATGGAAACTTCAGGAACGATTGGTCCGAATATGTAGTTTTCGATTGGCGTTGGTTCCGGTGCATTTCTAGCCGGTTCTAGAAATGATTCCATAGTTAACAATAACAATCAACAACTAAAACTAATAACAAAATTCAAAAATATATTAACGTCCAATAAAACAGTCATTCTTTTTTAATAGTGTGCCTTCAACTGTGTGGTTATCTGGCCCGATATACACCAGCATGGTCTCGATCTTCTAAGTCAATCTGCACTATCCGCAGTGAAAAATGATTGAGGCATTGAGGGTTGTCAAAAATATTAAAAAAAATTGAACGTTTCACGGGACGATTGAATCAATAAATAAATACACATATTATATTATCAACAATCGATTATTATCAATGATCATCAACAAAAAATTAAATATTCGATTATCATAAATCCTTCATCAAATCTATTAACAACCGATTGTATATAATCGATGAATATTCGAATATTTCCAATCAATTAAAATTTAAGTCGATTGTTTCCAGTCGATCAACAATCGATTATTATCAATTGATTGATAATCGATTATTTTTGATCGATCATTATTTATCAATCTATAATCGATTATCATTAAGTTGTAGATGAATTATTTCGTTACAAAATTCTGTCCTCAGTTTTTTCTTTAATCTATCGATCAATTTAAAATCTTTCCAGCATTTTTTTAGTTTAAAACGGACGTGCGTAACTGTAAGGTATATCTTCTAATCGATTATCAACAATCGATTATTATACTATTATATCATCAACTTTTGTGTAAAATTTAAACCCGAGACATCGATATATGGCAGCATTACAATTTTCTGAAGCCTATGAATCGCTGCTTCGTAAACACATAACGCAGAAACGTAACGGTCAGATCTTTTGCGCCGCGACTCCCGGTCGTTCCAACCTAACGTAAAGAACTAAAGTTCTAAAAAAGGTATCCGAATAAATTCAAGTATATCACCAGCACTGCGAATAGCAGCTTTGCATAGAATCTTAATGTAGCATCGGTGGTTCAGTGGTAGGATGCTCGCCTGCCACTTGGGCGGCCCGGGTTCGATTCCCGGCCGAAGCATATGAATCGCTGCTTCGTAAACGAGAGAGAGAGGCTCAGGGCACATAACGCAGCAACGTAACGTAACGCTACGGTCAGATCTTTTGCGAATTTCCCCCTGTCGCTGCGCTCCAACCTAACGTAAAGAACTTAAGTTCTAAAAGTTAAAGGAAAGGTAAAATTTTTACTATTACAATATAAGAGAAATTTATTTGGAGATTATAATAAAATATTTGTTTAAAAATCCAAATTAAATCTGTGAAATTTAGTAGATTTAGTAATTATATTATAATAATAGTAATCAGTAGCATTTAATCTCACAGTGTCCATATTGTTTTCATATCTGAAATTAAATAATAATAATAATAATAATAAAATATCACTATTTGTAAATAGTATTGGTCGAGATTCATTTTGCACATCACTATATGACATAACAATATGCATCTGCTCTTCCAGCTAACCCACCAAAACCCAATGAACTTTACAAATATATTTCAACGGATTTTACATCGTTACTTACGTTTTTTTGGTAATTTTCGTTGGTCCCTTTATTTGATTCCACCTTGACACTCTTCGTTCATTGAAAATCATAAGACCTAAAACGGAAATCCACAAACCAAACAATAAAGTTTCGTGTCTTTCCCAGTTTTCCAAAAAATTGACAGACAAACTCAACAATTCCGCAGATTTAGAAGCATCCGTGAAATCACCGAAGTATTTCAAATAATTTTCAAATAGAAACGAAATAAACATTTGTGGTTGGGTTGAAAATTCGTCTATCAGAGGTTCGATATTGTGAGCAAGTCTCCAAGAATTTCCTACCATTTTTCGTTTAGGATTTAAAACTCTGCCCAATCCATGGAAGAGGCCCAAATTTTGATCTTTGGACATTAAACTCTTCTTCGTATTTTCGACGGTTCGTTTTCTTTTCGCCGTCTTCTTTCCTGAATCAGTTGACATTATGGGAATATCACCAGCACCTAAATAAAGAAATATCTACATAATGTTTCAAGTGTGCTTGAAACGTACCAATTAAACTGGCTATGTGATATTGATTTATGGCGGCTCTGATATCTCCAGCAGCAGAACACATAATAGCTTCAACTGTCTCAGAAGAAGGTTGTTTGAATATATTAGAATTCAATTTAATTACCTCTTGAGCCCTTCGTAAAGCATTTTTCATTAAAGTGGAAGCACAAATGTTGAAACTAAAATAAATTCGATAAAATATTACATTTTAATTTGTTTAAAACTTCATCAAACAAGTTTCATTTTTGAGAACGGATCTTTATCAAGTAAAAGCCTCATCTATTCAATTTTTAAAATAAATTCCATTAAATAACATTTGAAAACCTTTTAATAATAATAATAGGTTTGAAACTCAGTTTATCACAAAATTTTAAATATTACCTTATGTGACTTATACTATATTTCTGCATAATGTCATCGGGAAACAAAGTTCTCTGTAAATTTAAACTAGAGCTGCTAGCTTCGGTACATATGAAAATCATAGGTTGTTTGGTAAAGTATTTACAATTTCTAAAATCAAAACTTATATAAAAACTTTTGTCTGTCAAAAGTTGATATATAATCACAGGAAAATAATTATATTACTTACTCTAATATCTCAAAAAACTGTTGAGGGTTTTGTATGACCGCATTTGGAAAATCTTTTATAAGTGTAATTCTATTATTTGATTTCTCGAAAAGAGAATTGTATTTAGACTCCGAAAGAAATTCTGTGAATTGATCAATTTGGTTCATTCCTCTATATTCATATTCTTGGTCCACTGGATTTTCCCATTCGGAAATTGAAATTTGTAATGTATTACAAATTACATTGACTGTTGATGTTTTTCCTGAACCACTAGGACCAGATATTAGAAGAAATGGAGCCTTATTCTGAAAATAATATTTTTCATCTATCTATGTAACTTTCATTGATTTATATTTTTACCTTATCGTGTGCTTGTAATGCATTTATTTGGAACCAATGTTCAACTTCTTGAATTTTTTTAGGATGTACTGCTAGATCATTTATGGTCTTTGGAGTTAATTTTTCATGGAAATTAAAACTTTCCTTTCTCGATATAAACGAGTTACTTTTTTTATTTTCTGCCTTCCTTAGAGTTTTAGTTCCAAAAGTTTCCTTTGGAGCTTCATTGGACGAAGTAGAATTTTTTTTTATTGAAGGACCAAAATCGAAATATTTCCACTAAAAGAAGATGTTAAATTATACTTAAAAATAAATGGAAATGTATATACTTACCTGTTTTGAGCTTTTAGGAGAATCCATAATAAATTATTCAATTTAACTTTTCTCGCTTGGAGGTAGCGGCCAAGCTTGGACACACCCAGAAATGCTACCTCGGATATAGTTAGAGAACCCAGGTCTATAAAAGAAAGGATTAAGTTAGAGAGATAACTTAAACATAGTTATAAATTGGTGTATTATTGTTAATCGTTCATCAGTTAAATTGGCTAAAATTGTACATATATCAAAAGGCGCGCCAAGTTTAGTTTTACTTAGCTCTATCTATATAAAGGTTGAATTGATTTGATATATTAATAGGGCATTCTAGTATTTTGTGGTTTAGTGATCCTATTTGCCCACATTCGCAGAGTGGATCATCTTTAACTCCAATTCTGAACATATGCAATGGAGTTAAGCAATTCTCATTCTTATAATTGTTGTTAAGTGTCTTCTATTTTTGTATTGGTATTGGTTAAACCAGGAAGATTTTGGTAATTGTTCGACAACTTTATAGTAGAACGATTTTTTATTCTGTTTTATGAGGTTCCATTTGAACCATATGCTCTTGATATCTGGAATGTAGTTTTGGTAATTCAGTTTTATATTCGCTGGAATTGTAAGGGGTCAACCTGTTTTGGCTAGCTGATCAGCTTTATGGTTTCCTTTGATTTCAGAGTGACCTGGGATCCATGCTAGTATAATATTGAAGCCGTTAGTATTTGCTAGTATAATTCCTTGTTTTGTTAGAATTGATGCGTGCTCCGTTTCTTTGGAGAAAGCTGGTTTACATATTTTTTGTAGCGCAGTTTTAGAGTTTGAGAAGATTATGGCTTTGTGAAAATGCATAGTTCAATTCTTCACTATAAACTCCAAATCCTGCAGTCCCATCAGGATCCATCTGTAAATATTCTTGTATGATCCGGGAATTTGGATAGAATTTTTTGGTACTGGATTTGTGCTAATTCATCGGTTTTGTTAGATTGAAGATTTGCCACCTTTAATGGAGTTAGCTGAATTTCCAGATCATATTGTATTTTTGGATTAATGTCTGATTGGGGTTGTCATTATTATTAAAATAAAGTTTGCAGATGGTTGGGTAGTGATCACCACTTCCAGATTCTAGGAGAACTTCCCAGGTGGCATATGGAGTTAGTTCGGAAGATATTAGGCTAACATCTACCATAGATTTGTCCTCACTTGGTGAAGACAATCTGGTAGCATGTCCATCATTTAAATATACTAATTGGAGTAACTCTAAGGAGTCAATAATGTTTCGGTCATTAATACTTATTCTATTACTCCCCCATGCGGGGTGGTTGCAATTAAGATCACCCATAATAAGTAAAGGTTTTTTGAATTGCTGAATAAATTGGGTCCAGATATTTACCCTGAGTACTGAGCTTGATGGACAATATATATTAAAAATATTAATGTTGTTTTGTGGAAGGTGTATTGCCTGTGTTTGAATATTTATATTATCAAAATTACTTTGGTAGGTTATAGGGATAAATTTTATGGAATTTTTTATTAAAATGGCTGTGTCGTTTCTAAGGATTTGAAAGTTTCTGCATGAAATATTATAGTTTTGTTTTAGCCATGTTTCATTTAGTAGGATTATAGTTTCTAATGATTACTTTCAAGTTATCTGAGTTGGAGTTGTATGAACGTATATTCCACTGGATTACAGTTAGTAGAGCGAATGCGAATAAAATGAGAGTATTGCACGGGAGATTATTAGAACATGTCTGTATCAGACAGGTCCATATACTCTCCTGATTGCATTTTGTTTTTTTTGGAGCATGATGATGAAGGTAAACACTTCTCTTGGGATGATTTTACCTGCAAAAGTTAAACACACTGTACCTGTGGGGATGTACTTTATATTTCCATCAACAATCGCTCTCCTATTCATTCTCTTGGCATGAAGCACTTTACAATTACCGATGTTTGTTGTAGTGAATTGGACTATTTCTTGTTCTGTAAGGGTCGTATCTACAAATCTTACAATACCTTTGTTTGATACCTTCTGACTTGGTGTATATACTTCATAACCCAAATTTTCCCAGTCTTACTCATTAATAAAGTTGTTAGCAGCTTCTGCATTTTTGAAAGTGACTCCCATTCGGTTTTTGCCCTTTCTGGTGAATTTTATTACATCCTGTAGTTTCAAGTTAAAGATAGTTTTGGCTATGCTCATAATATGTAGGTTGCCCGCCCACATTACCTGACTTTCCCTGAATGTATACTTTAAACGGGGGAGAGCTATGTGGAGTGTAGAAGATGTTTATTCTATTGATTTGTGATGCATTTTGATATTTTTCATTGTTTTTATCAGGATGCCCGGGATGATTATCTCCCGCCATTTGACTTTTACTTTTTTTACTACTCAGGTCAAAGGAAAAGGATTTGACACAAAAAGTGGTTAGTAACTCACCCTATAAACGCTTAAAATCGAACTTATTTCAACGATTCAACAAAATCACCTCCTCGTTAAACCTCAAATCGCGACAAAAAAAAACATGAAATAGTTTTAAAAACGAAATTTTCAACATTTTAAAAATAATAATACTTTTCGTCTTCTTTTTCTTTTTGTACATTTGAAGGTCATTAAAAAGTAAAGCCCCGCCATTAAAAAAAGATGTTGACTTTTGACATTGACGTATCATTTCATTTAACACACGTGTAAGGTAAGAGTAACGTTATAATTTTTTTCTAATCAAATCAAGATTTAACAAAAATGCCAGACTCGGAAGGTGATTTATCAAATTCAGAGGAAACTGCTGAGGTGGTTCAAGAAGTTTCGGATAAAGCTGAAGTTACAGAAGAATCTCCAGTAACGTGGAAAGACTTGGTAAGATAAAAAGCATGTGGCCTCCTACACGGATTTGTTCACATACATTTTATTATATTGAATATAGGGTCTTGTAGATGCACTATGCAAAGCTTGTGAGCAATTGAAATGGAAAGAACCATCCAAAATACAAAAAGAATCCATACCGGTTGCGTTGCAAGGGAAAGACATAATAGGACTTGCTGAAACTGGTTCTGGTAAAACAGCAGCGTTTGCCTTACCAATACTACAAGCACTTTTAGAGAATCCTCAAAGATATTTTGCACTAATTTTAACACCCACTAGAGAACTGGCTTTTCAAATATCTGAACAGTTTGAAGCATTAGGTAAGGACATATTTCAAACGGATACTTTTGTTCTGATCACACTTTTCATAAAATTGAATATATATCCATGATGTATAAACCTAGTAGTTGATTTATAATGAGAAAACTAATTTTTATTCGTCACTACCTCTGATGTTGTTTTATTCTAAAGTGTCCAAAATTATAAAATTCTTCGGACATTTAGATATGTTATTATTTCAGGTTCAAGTATAGGTGTGAAATGTGCTGTAATTGTAGGAGGTATGGACATGATGTCCCAAGCTTTAATTTTAGCAAAAAAACCTCATATATTGATAGCAACACCAGGTCGTTTACTTGACCATTTGGAAAATACAAAAGGTTTTAGTCTGAGAGCTCTAAAATATCTGGTTATGGATGAAGCCGATAGAATACTTAATATGGATTTTGAAGTTGAAGTAGATAAAATTTTAAAAGTTATACCTAGAGAAAGGAGAACCTTTTTATTTTCAGCTACAATGACAAAAAAAGTGAAAAAATTACAAAGAGCTTGTTTACAAGAACCTGTTAAAGTTGAGGTTTCTACAAAGTATCAAACTGTAGAAAAGTTACAGCAGTATTACATTTTTGTTCCAGTTAAATTCAAGGTCAGTACCTATAATATTACATTATATATTATGTATTTAATGTTTCGGAGATACTAACTCCCATTTTTAATTAGTTCTCACTTTAAATACCTGCAGAAGATCATACTTTCTATTTTAATTGTTTAAATTCTTATGATGTATAAAAAAGTGTATTGATATTACATGAAAATTACAATTTTATATTCGTCACTACCTCTGAAGTAATCCCAAATCTTATTTCTGTCATCCTATCTTTAGAAAATATCTTTTTAAGTAAAATATGTTTTTAGGATGTGTATCTAGTGAATATTTTGAATGAATTGGCCGGCAATAGTTTTATGATTTTTTGTTCAACATGTAATAATACAATAAGAACAGCTTTGATGTTGAGAAATTTGGGATTAACAGCTGTACCATTACATGGACAAATGTCACAGAATAAAAGATTAGCTGCACTAACAAAGTTTAAAGCCAAAAATAGATCTATACTGATATCAACAGATGTAGCAAGTAGGTAAGTTACTAATTTTCTCTGATGCACAAATTCTATCAATTCTTTTTGTCCATGATGTATACTGTGAACGTTGATTATTCTATGAAATTACTTATATTATTCGTCACTACCTCTGAGGCAATTGATAAAAATCTAAATTTGATATTGAATAAAGGTACTCTTTCGATTTTGTAATATATTATGTGTGTGTTTTTAGGGGTTTGGATATACCACATGTTGATGTTGTTATTAATTTTGACATTCCAACACATAGCAAAGATTATATTCATCGAGTGGGTAGAACTGCCAGAGCAGGCAGATCTGGAAGAGCTGTAACATTTGTCACACAGGTTAGTCAGTATTTTAGAATGTTCTTTGTGTTGTGTCTTAAAAAGATCTTTCTATTGTGAAAAGGTATGTTTTAACATTCATCAATCTCATTGAATTTAACTGTGGAGAATTTGATTGTCGGATAGTTATCATGTATTTTGTGGTTGAATATTATTAATTTTGTTTTAGAAAGATTTATTGTTAGTCTCTATTTATTTGTCCAAGTTACTATATCATTTACATGTATTTGTAATCGGTTTATTGTTGTTGGTAAGTTCTTATCTCAGGATATCACCGCCGTGTCATCCGCAAATTGTAGCATATTAGTATTATTCAGTTCGTTTTCACATATGTCACTGCAGTAAAGATTGTATAGTATAGGAGACAGCGGTGAACCCTGTGGAACTCCTTGTTTCATCGAGAATACTTGAGAACATACACCATTAATTTTGACCGTGTACTTACGCTTTGTGAGAAAATTGTGTTGCATTTGGATTTTCTGAAATATGTAATGTGAAATTAATGAATTTGATGTAAATATGTTGAATATACTGTGTAGTAGTTGAGTGTATCTAAATGAAGAAAGTTTTCATAGTTCTTGTGGTCATGCTTTTCTTATCCAAGGACTCTCCTTTTTTTTAGTATGATGTTGAATTATACCAGAGGATAGAACAATTAATAGGAAAACAGTTGCCTCTGTATAAAACGGAAGAAGATGAAGTAATGGTGCTCCAAGAAAGAGTTGCTGAAGCTCAACGAATAGCTAAAATGGTAAATATCCCAATTTTTCTCTTGAAATTGGCTACAAATTTAGTAACAATATTGTTGAAGCTAAATTTTTCTTTTTCTTAGGAAATTAAAGATCTGGGTGACAAAAAAGGAGGTAAAAGGAAAAAGGGAGGCGATGATGATGATACAGAAGATGCCATGGGTGTCAGAAAAAGATTGAAAGGCGGAAAACAAAAAAAGACTGGAAGGAAAAAATAAAATATAAAACTTTTAATTTAGATATGTATAACTTGAAATAAAGTGAGACAGTACATAATATATGTTTGATTTATCATAATTTTGGTATAATATAAATTAAATTTACGAACTATGAATACTTTGTATCTTTGGTATTATAATTTTTATTCTTCATATCAAGACATTGCACTAAAATTTGGTAAGTATATCAGTTTGTACAGTGCTCATATTCAAATGTGTTTTTGATAATAAGTCTACAATATACAAACTAGAATTCGGTAGAAACTTCATTTTTACAAATTTCTAACGAATCTACAAACACTTCATCATCCATGTCATAATCTTCGTTTGATAATTGATAAGCTTGTATGGATCTTGGTTCAGCGTAAATATCATTTTCGATCATAAAATCGTTTGTACTTTTTCTTGAAGTCCTCGGCAAAGATGTTTTGTCGAAAAATTTGTGCGGGTGCTTAGTAGCCGGAGGAATCTGATTAATGTTGGTTTCCAAAGAATCGGGAGTGATACTGTTTAATTGTGAAGGAATCTCCAGTATTTCCCTTGAAAAAAGACAAACATTGTTATTCATATAAAGTAGAGAATGAAAGAGGTGAAATGAAGATATTACACAAAAAATGTAGATGCAATTATTAATAAAAACTAATAAACAGGCTTTATAGGTAATCGAATTGAAAAGTATTATAAATAATTCTTAATTTAAGAATTAAATGATTAACGAGAAAGTTAATGTTAGGTTACTTTAGGTGTGCGGTGAGTGGGTCTATAAGGCTCTCTACTGTGCAAGTGTCTATTGTGGCTCATACGTATTCATATTTCACCAAACAAATTCAGCTTCTTAACAAAACCGATTAGTTTATTTGGTGAATGATATTTCAGGTCCGAGGGCGAGAGAGGAAGACCCCGCCAAACATCAGATACCTGATTCGAGCCGCGGCGGGGCAGGCACAAATAGTATGCTCAGACAAAGACTGCAAGTCGGATCTTCCGACAGTTTTAACATAATGATGTTTCAGATGACAGTGGCCTGTTACACAACGTAGGTCATGCATGCCTGATAGTCTAAAATTTGTTTGGAGACATTCTTCGAAGGATGTATAAAAGCCTTTGAATGAACCAATCCAGGTAAATTATGCCATAAGTATAAAAATGTTCTTGCTGTCCAGGTATTTAGTGTTTGTTTGGCAAAACTTATTGCGATGCCAATTGTAGGTTCTGGCCCGATAGAAACTTGCAAGAGAGTCTGCCTTCTCGTTTCCTTCCATGCCAGAGTGGCCAGAGATCCAGATCAGCAATACTTTATTGAGTTCTCCTATTGAGGAGAGTCTTTTTGGCAGTCTAAAACCAATTTCGACGTTACACGGTGAGAGCTAAGTGCTTTCAAAGCCGCTTGGCTGTCGGAGAAATTTTTATTTTTATAAGTATGAGATTGGATTGCTCCAATCTCTCCACACATGAAACAATGGCGTAAATTTCCGACTGAAATTTCTGTCCTAGGTCTGCGCCCGTATACACCTGCACCAGAGCCTGAGGGTGTTTTTGAGCCGTCTTTGTAGGTACCAACAGCTGTCTGCTCTTATTAGTTCAATCTTACGGAGGACCGTTCAAAAGTTACAATATTTTATTAATTTACAGATAATTTTTTTAACCTAACCTCTGCTCTGAAACTATAATGCCGGAAGGTTTCAAAATAGGACCGAAAAATCTAGTTGATTCTATAACATTCGTCGAAGCATCATCTTTCTTCTGTGATATCGTCAACGCTTTATGTGGTCTAGGAATATCATAATCTGGCTCTGAATATCTTCTTTGTTTGACTGGTAACAATTTTGATAACTAAAAAAACAAGCATATTTTAGCGTTATCTTTTTTGTAAGAAATAATAATAACATTTGAAGACCACAGGCAAAGAAGGCGCTATGTCAAAAAAGGGGATTTCAAGAAAACCCGTTCTAAAGCTTTGGAACCTTTATATTTTTGTTCGTTAGGGTGAGTAATATTCCAAATGATACACAAATGTAGCTTCCATGTTTATTTTTAATGTTTATTCAGTATATTAAATCAAAGAGAAAATAAATTCTACAAAAAGGAGAAAAAGACACCTTATTACAGAAAAAAAGGTAAAGTCACTTTGCATGACTCAATGGTAATGGACCTAAAATTTTAAATTCCCTATAGCAAAATATTTAAAAATTTGTCATACACTAAACTCACCACCAAATAACAAATCGGGAAGATTAAATTCTTCAGCTTTAAGCAGTTTATTAGGCGAAATGTTCTGTCCGTTATAGGGCTTGATTCCCACATCCCATTGTAGGTGTTTCTGAAGTAGATTAATTGGGGATGTTCTCTCACAATCTTCAGTTCTTTTATTGGTCTCGTTGAAAATGGACATTTTCTTCTATATCTGGGCTTCACAAAGGACGTCCAGTTTCTAAAAAGATCTTGTTTGGCTTCAAAAACTTCAAAGGCTTTGCCCTAGCAGATTTGAAGTTAGGTTAATAAGACTAAAATCTTTGTCACATTCCATGTAACTATGGCCTTTTCACATCAAGCACCACGTGTTGAAATAAACAAACTAAGCTATAGGTAATTCACTACGAAATTCAAATAAATAACTAAAACGCAAAGGTTAGTTTGACTAAGCGCCTTCTTACCCAGCACCGCACTGACATGTCGCCTTTTTAGGCTGTTCGTCAATTTTATAATTGAAATTATACCCGACTGAAGTGAGAATCTCACCAATGAGATTGATGCATTACGGGTTGCCTGAAACGAGAGATTCAATCTCTCATGGCTCGGACCGATAGAGAATCTCGCCAAAAGCGGTGAGAAGCTTAGAAATATGCGTATTAGATTTCGTCCGGTGATATTGGAGATCTCACTATTTCCTTTAAAAATACGACAAATTTGAAACTCATGTTTTAGGCAACCATGCAATACACCTATCTCATTGATGAAATTCTCGAATACGGGCCCTGAACGATAGGATAGGGTGAAACTTTCGAAATTTTTTTAATAGATGGCACTGATAACTCAATTTCCTTAAAAATTGACATAGTGCCTGTGGTCTTCATTTATTATCTGCCGACTAAAAAAGTATATACAGTTTTATTATTTAAAAATTACCTCTTCGTCTTTGATATTGTTACCGTTAAGACTAGAAGTAACGCCTGGTAATAATATAGGAGCATTGGTAACTTTAGCTAGTTCTGCCAATAATCGACTCAATTCATCTTCCTCCCTGTGAATTCCTTCTTTTCTACTATTTCTCAAAACCACATCGGCTTCAAACAAATTTTGTCCGCTAAATTTTTTAATCAATTTCTTAACTTTGTTTTTTTTCGTTTCAAGTTGTTGGCTGGTCAGTTCGTCCAAAATATCATCTAAATTTGTAAAATTGTTCGTTTTCTTCCTTCTCGGTGGTAACGGTATGGGCTTGTTATTAGTTGGAACGTCGTGAAAAGGTGACGAGAATTCTTGTTTACGGGTTTTCGGCGCTAACGGCGGTGGATCTGAAACAGCTCACTTTTTATTTGAAGTTTACATCGGGAGATATCGTCTCCAAAACATTACAAAGGGCTGGAATAGGAGTGTACGCGGCAGGAACCGAGCACTTTGAAAGTTTGGTGAAAACCGCAAAAGGATCTTTCAAGCAGAAAGGAAATTGTTCCCATCCTAACCGAATAAAGTCAAGCAGCCATTAAGGGGCATCTACCAAATTCGACCTTGCACAATTATGCTTTGTATATTTTTTTGTTTCTCTACATCCTCACGTTTAAGTTCACATAACGAAAATTTTATTAGAAATATGAAAGCTCCGCAACATGTAGGTAGCCAAGCGGTCCAAGCGGATTTTGGTTCACGTACTACTCTATAAGCTTCGTCAGTACTGAACTGGGAGACCGCCGAGCGTTGTATCAACAATGGAACGGCACGCGACTACCGAAGCAGAGACAATTGTTGTGTTCTTTTTACACTATTCTGTTCAGCTCTGTTGAGATAATTTTCAACCTGAGCGGGTGACCAAAGTGAACAGGAAATCTTAAAAAGAATGCTCCTTATGTTTTTAGGCTATGATCAACTAAACGGCAGAGCCGAGCACCCACAAGAGGTAGTGCAGTTAGGGGCAAGAGGGGAAGAAATAGTTCAGCTCTGTTCAAAACGAGCGCTTAAAAAGAATATGCAAAATCATTCAAGTGAACAGAGCAGCTGATCTGCTCGAGCAAATTCTGTAAAAAGAACACACCAAATGTCAGTCATAGAAGGATAGAAAAGCGAGAGATGGATTTTTATCCGATATTTTAGTGGTAGCAACCGAATTTCAATAAGGAATTGTACGGTCATAAGTAATTTGAGGATTCTGAGAGTTTTATATAGTATTCATAAAGCTTCAAATTAGACCCCTTATAAATTAGTTTTTCCATTCAATCCATATTTAATTCTTTACAAGGGCTTAAACTTTGCTTAATATGTGTATTTTTCATATTTTTTTCAACAAAATTTGGTTAGCATTTCAAAGTTTTTATTCAATGAGAACTCTAAGTTCAACATTAATCTACATGATATATTTTTTTCTTAATTTTCAATACATCCATTACTTCAAAATTCTTTGCCAAAAATACTTCGATATTTTGTCAAATCGCTGCCGATAGATTCCCCTTAAAAGGATGAGCTCTTATGTAATCAGTTCTAAAATGGTAGTGCGAAAGGAATAAAAAAAACTTGATAAACTAGACAAGAATAAAATCATCACCAAAATGAGGGGTCCAAGACACAATTAAGGATACTTTATTTATTACTAATTATGTTTACCAAGATGGTGGTGAATCGTGTACTATTCAAAAAATAAAGTATAAGTGATTTTTACAAAATACATAATTTCACAGTTAAGCAGCAAGTTTCTGAACAGTTTTGCAGTTTTGAAACTCCTATTTGATATACAAAATGTCCCCCAAGTTGGAATCATATGGAAAACCTTTTTATTATTAAATTTAGGAAAAAAAGTTATTCTTCATAAAAAATTGTGCATTATCTAAAACCTATAATACAGTCATCAAATACCAAATAGTTTTACCCAAGAGTAAAGTAGGTACCTTCAAATTTGGCAATATGGAAAAATGTTGGATATGTCGAAGCATTAGTATAAGTGAAAATCGAGGGGTAAACCACTGATAAAAAATCTGTAGGTACACTATTTTCTGTACTTTTCAAGTATTGTCCAAGTATATTTTTTTAAGAAACCCCATATTTCTATTTTTATAAAAAAATATGCGATTAAGAAATGTTCTAACATAAATTTTCTATATTTTCCATGTATTTTCAGGAGTATTTTCTAATGATATACCTACTAGTATTTTTTAGAGTATTTTCTGTACTTTCAATGTATTTTCTCTAATTTGTACACTATTTTCCCCTCGGTAAAAATTAAATTTGTTTATTTCTAACATTAATATGATGTTAATTATAATACTTTGTGTTTGAATGTATTTTATTATTTGCAAAATAAATGAATAGGTATGCACTTATTCAGCGCTTTAAATACAAAATTATTAAGAAACCTAAAAGATTATCATGTGTTTAGAAATCACAAGAGATGAATGGAAACATTAGTAAAAATAATCTGAAGTTTTGATCAACTTTTTTTTAGTACTTAACATTTTTCGATATTGTCAAATTTAAAGGTAGGTACTTTACTCTTGAGTGAAACTAATATTTTTTGACAAACCTCGTATACGACTAAAAAATTTGATATTTTTTGATGAATGTATTTTAGGTTTTTGATAATGCAGAACTTTTTATGAAGAATAAATTTTGTATAAATCTATTTACACATTCTAATAAGAATAAAAAATACTAAACAGAAAATAAACAATGTGTTATACATGTTTAGGTACAATTCAATATCGACGGCAACTAAAATTCATTCCTGAATAGGTAATAATAAATAAATCTATTAAATTTAAATTTAAATTGTCACTCAGCACAGTGCTGTGTGCTGTGTGACCCTAGCTGTGTGTATTGCTATCCTTTTTTTTTGGAATGAGAGAATCGATTTAGATGTTGGTTGTAAACAAAGTGTTAGTATACTGGGTTATTCATCTAGTCTGTTTAATGATGAAGTTTTAACTCACCTAATGATTTTTCTAACTTATTCGTGTTATTATTTTCAAGTATTTTTCTTACAGGTTCAGGTAAAATTTCCATAGGAGTGTTATTTGTTGGAGAATTCATTTCGTTTGATATTTTTTCCTAAAAATTATTTACATATAATTTGTTGAATTAAATATTTTTCTATATTTAGAATTAAAAAGTTATTTTTATATAAAAATGGTTACATATTGAAACTTCTATTTATCTGCCTATTCCACTGCGACCATTTCAGATCTATTGTGGTCATTTGAATCTAGATTACATTCTCCAGTTCGACTCTTTAAGTAAAGGTGGATTCATGCAAGAAGAAATTAAAACTAAAACTAAAAGATAAAACCATGTTATTTTTTAATTTAAATCTCATTTTCTTAGTTTCTTGCATGAGCATGTACCTGTAATGTAGATGTTAATGCAAGAAGCTGAGAAATTAGGATTTAAATTAAAAATAACATGATTTTATCTTCTTAGTTTTAATTTTAAATTAATATTAGTTTTAATTTCTTCTTGCATGAATCCACCTTAAGACTCGAGACTGAATATTTAATGTAATTTCTTGCCGGTGGCTATGCACATTTGAAGGCAGTATCAAAGATTACAGAATAAAATATAAGATGTTTCACTCGTTCGAATTTATGCCGCTGGTGACTGTCTGGTGACTTGGATGGTAGTACGTCGCTATGTCGCATTTAATTTGGCATATTATACGGGACGTCGCCCGTCGAGCGCTGTTATTTTAGAACGGTGTTTATTGATTGTTCGTGTTTTATATTTATGTGGTATAGATTTTTTTAAATTTATTAATTAATTGTTGAAATGAGCAAAAAGTCATATTAATATTTTTCTCTTTAATAGCAAAGCTTAAACACTAAATATTTTGTAATATTTGCTAATACAAAATTACTGATTTATTTTTATAATAAGGATATTATATAAACAAGTACATTACGCAAGAAAACACAAAAATTCAATTCTATAGCTAACCAAAGGGGAATTGGTCAGTTCCTTTTGAACGAATTTACAAAATTTTCTTTTCATCATCCATGTAATCAATTTCCTTTCAAATATTATGACAGTCTCTATACCAGAGTGTGCGAAAAAGGACGAAACTAGAATAAACGCCATAGAAATGAAACATCTAAGAATAATTGCAGGGAAAACTAAAAGGGATAGGATTAGAAATGACGTCATTAGAGAGACAATTAAACAGGAACTGATAAGTGGTAAAATAAAAAAAAGACAACTTAGCTGGTATGGTCATATATGGTAAGAATGGAACCAAATAGGTTAACTAGGAATATAATGGAGATTGAAAAACCGATCAAAAAACAAAGGGGTAGGCCTAGAACGAAATAGTTAGACCAAAGAGATGGGTTTCGAAAGAGGAAAGACCATAGCAGGAATGAAAAACCTAGCAAGAGACAGAAAAGGAATGGGTACAGGACATGGAATCCACATCCGACGCCTGAAAGGGTAGAAGGAACAAGAAAAGAAGAAGAAGAAGTGTTTAGATGGCTTTTTGTTAAATAAGTTTCTCAAAATTAAACTTCATAAAATCTTACCTAAGATCTACAATGAGCCAAACGCGAAGAAGAAACTTTTTAATAACAAAAGTAGGCATACTTACTATTAACATTGGCATTTTGTGTTCTAAAACATTTTGTAATTCTGACAACATTCGAATCGCGCTAGTATCACTAAGACCGACTTTTTCAACAACCTCATCCGGTACGGTTTCATATATACATTCTTTATCATCATCTTTAGTATCTTCGACTTTTCCTTTTTGTTTGTCTTTCTTTTTCCACACCAAACTGATGAAACTTGATCTTTTTTTAACTTTAGTAGCTTGCTTGTTATCGTCAGTACTTTCTTTTGATTTATCAGCGTTTTTTTTCTTTTTTTTCCTTTTAATTTTTTCAGGAACTTTAATTTCGCATGGTTCGGCGTACTCTACGTTATCGATAACTTCATATACCCCGTCTTTGATATAAGGTATGGAATAGGCGTTTTCTTCTTCTGTTCCAGTAATTCTAGATACGTCGTTTTCGTTAAGATCTCTGGAAACGGTTTCCGAATTTTTTTCCACTGAAGCGTAAGTATCATTTTCTATTACAAAATCATCAGATGTGACTGGTTTTAATTTCTTTCCTTTTTTCAATTTTCTATATTTAGTATCCTCTATTTTTTCTTTTTCTTCTATTCTTATGGCGTAAGTTTCATTTTCTACAATGTAAGTTTTCGTTTTGTTTTCTGCTGGTTTTAATTTTAAAGTGTTGATTGTTTCCAAGGGTATTGTAGCAGCGCGTATTTGATCTGTTTTATTTTCTTCTCTATTTGAACCATCTTTGATATCCGTGGCAATTCTTTCGTAAATATGGTCAGAATATTCAGGTTCTTCAGTGGTAACTTTTCTTAAAAAGTCATCGTCAGTGTTGAGATTTGATAACGTCATTTGACCAGTCTTTTTGCCAAGAGTATATGATGGGTTACCGTAAGATTGTGCGCCCATTTTTTGCAGTTTTTTGATAATATCTTCTTGGGAATTTTGTGAACATTCCGAATCAGTCGTGGTGATTCTATTTTGTTCTTTAGACAATGGTAAATTCACCATGGAATATCTAAAATGACTCATCTTTTCAGGGATTTTGTTCGGTTGTATTTCGACCATTACGGCTTCCATCCAACGGTTTTGTTCTTCTAGGTTTTCGGCTCTCTGTAAAAATACTCTATTTACAAAAAAAGGTAGAACGTGTCGCGGGACACACGGTAGGAACTTTAGTTTCTTTTAAGCAAAATTTATGTAGTACATCTGACGTTATAGATAAACAATTTGCATATTCCTCGGTGGTCGAGTAGTGAGCAAACCAGACTCTCACGCGGTAGACCCAGGTTCGATTCCCCGTGAAGAAGATTTTTTTATTGTTAATTTTATTTTTAAATAATTATTCTGCTTGATATTAATAACGACAACAGGTAGACGTTTGAAATATTTAGCAAAGTATTCATTATTATAGATAATGGTACGGTACTCTTCATGAGGGAATCCGACTGGCAACATCTACTTATAACAGCATCGTATATTTAAAAGGGGAAACCGTAGCATTATACAAATTGGACATTCAATAACTGTACGTTTGCCACAAAAAAATTAGTGGAAACATAAAATTGAATTGTTAAATGCCCTTTTACATTTAAAAACAACCTGCCAAATGTCAAATCAATTTATCCATGCTGTAAATTATCAAAAAAGATCAATCGCGCAAAAAAAATTATGGAGATAATAGTAAAAATTTATCCCAACAAACTCAAGTATATCACCAGCACTGCGAATACCAGGTCAAGGCATATGAATCGCTGCTTCGTAAACGAGAGAGAGACTCAGGAGAGAGCACACGCAAGCAAGCAAGGCACATAACGAAGCAACGTAACATAACGTAACGGTCAGATCTTTTGCGTCGCTCCCCCGGTCGCTCAAACATAACCTGACGTAAAGTTCCAAAAATTGATACTTCAAAGCAACAGGATGACAGCATTCAGGATGGAAGACAATGGAAATTTGCACGAAGGAAACAGCACCCATAGTTATTTCAGACGACTAGATGTAATCACAAACTTGCTTCTTGGAAAGAGGGTGATAAAATGCTGGCCAAAATCAATGACGACCAACCCATACAACACCCAGCCATGCTGGAATGGGATGGGATGAGCTATACCGTTGGATCCAAATCTGACAAAGGAAAAGTAGCTGGAGTAAATGATA
The DNA here is from genome assembly GCA_910591675.1 of Galerucella calmariensis. Lineage (NCBI taxonomy): Eukaryota > Metazoa > Arthropoda > Insecta > Coleoptera > Chrysomelidae > Galerucella > Galerucella calmariensis. The sequence continues at coordinate 169,609 of CAJUYG010000387.1, read as the reverse complement.
CAAACCCCCATATGCAACGCTTACACATCTTATGTGTCTGTATATGAGTATTGAAAGGGTGTATAGAGGCCAAAGATCCTTATACTTTCTAGCAGTCAAGAGTATTGAAATCCTTAGTATGCCCAGATCAGATCTAGACTGGTCTGGTACTGCCTTCAAAGCACAATAGAGTGATAATTAAGTGAGTTCCGGGGCGTGAGGATATTGTAGGTAATGAATCAGCAGACACCTCAGCAAAGCTAGGATCGGAAACTGCATTGACAGGTCCTGAACGAGCATTTGCAATATCAAAAACTGCAGCAAATGGTTGTACATCTCGGTAGATTCAAACTAAACATCAGTAGTAGTGGTGACGTACGTACCAATACAGGAACACAGCAAACTACTGGTCAAAAAACCCTCGGAGACGCTAACTAACGAAATATTAAATCTCAGCAGGGGCCAGTTAAAGAAAGTGACGGGATTAGGTACTCTCCTGTCACTATACCATAATGGAAGCACATGCATACAATTGGCTTAACTAGGAATGAACTTATCTGTCAGTTGTGCATGGATGAAGAGGAAAAGCCTTCACACATACATACAACTTAACAACTTCATATAAAACTTACCAATGTTATAGTAGCTGTTCTGGTTTGTATTTGAAAAGCTCCAAAGGAAGACGAACAGGGCTTTATTATACACGGAGGTCCTAAGTTAATGGATCCTTTACAAGGTGAAATACTTTCATAATCGTCTTTAGATCGGTAATAGAGTAAGAGTCCACCTTCGAGAACGAACCAATACTTCTTGTAAGAACTTATCATTTTCTGAAATTAAAAAAAAAACATTTTTATCAATAAAATAAGGTGAGTTAAACGGTTTTATTGATAAAGATAATAATAATGTGGATAATGTACTAAATAGTGATGACAAAAAGACTATCCTTAGACTAGCAAGACCAAGAATAAATGAACAAGTCTCAACTGAATATTCTTACTTCCACAGAATATTTGTAACAGCCTCAATATCAATACCAAGACTGGACAATTTGAGCAAGATCAATACCAACACTATCCAAGTCTTGCTTTGCTCATCACTAGTTCCTACTGAACGATAAAAAATAGTTCGTCACTGCGTGGTCTACAGTGCTGCCTTGCATTTTATGAATAGTCGAAACATATGAGAAAATCAAGGACAACATCCTCCATTCAGCCGTTCCATAATTGAAATTTATTGGAAAATATATGGCTTTGGGGTGAATGAAGTGTGCGCCGTATCTTCCGAAGTCGATCCGAACTGATGGTACATCTTGGTACTTTAGATCTGACCAACGCTTATGTCGCTTATAGAGGAGCTTATGGAGGATCAGCTTTAGTTCTGCTAGGAAGCCACAAAACGTCTTACTCGTCAATCTGAGCGCAATCAGTGAAATCTGTATTCTACTAGTCAACCCCTTTAATTTGATACTCATCTGTATCTGTAGAGTGGGGAGGGTGAGTGTAGGCTCACAGCACTTAGGCTACATGTAACTCATTGTACATCCTCCCGAGGAGTTGTCCTCTTAGGTCATCGTTCATCCTGTCCTTCCCAGGAAGGTGGACAGGTCACTAGGAGACATCTTATTTATATAGGCAGGTGTAGACCAAGACTCGCCGAATACACAATCTCTTATTGACGATAACTCCGGACACTCGCATGACATGCCTGACAGTTTAATCTTCCTATTCACACATCCTGCATAGAGGTGTGTCCACTAGCCCCATAGTATGGATGTGTTTCCTTAGTTGAAAGTGGCCAGTCAGAAATCCTACTGTTAAACGTAAGTTTTTCCTGGTCATCGCCAAATATTTCTTCGAGGCCAGCTTCCTAGGGTCGCCCAGGGTGATCCTGGCAAGACTGCATCCTTTGATTCCATCCCATCTCTTAAGGGATTGAGCATGGATGTAATGGTATTTTTTCCCGTACCCCACTTAATCCTTAGGCTTAGTGCTCTGGAGTAAACTCCACATCCTGAGCCTTCTTTCGTTTTTGAGCTATCTGTATATATGCGTATTGCATTTGCAGCATCTGACTCTGTGTTTTGTTTTATTTGTATTTTGTAGGGTTTATTAAACACCAAATTGGGTTCAATTGCATCATTGGCTGCCTGCAGCAGAGGTAGCGCAGTAAGCACTTCTTACCACAGGCTTAGCCTCAATTGGCCCACTCCTACTTCGGGGTTTACACCAGCCGTGCGCAATCGTACCATGGCCATTAACGTCACCAGGGGGTCTATTCACTAACAGTGAGAGCGCCTACGGAAGTACACATCAAACGTTCATACCCTATGCATTGTTGGAACGATTCTACGATTCATTTTTAAACTGTTACCACTTTCAGGAACTTTATTACAATCCTATAAGTTCACGTTTCATTTATGTATGATTTATGTTTATTCACCATTACCTAACCTTTAGGGTGAGTTGTATCAAACAATTTAACTCGGTTTAATGATAACTGATGCTTAGACTGTGGCTGATTGATGTATTTATTATCAACAATTATATCAGTCGACACATCAGTCATCATTAAACCGAGTTTAGGTGTTTGATACTGTTTGATACAACTCGCCCTAAAACATCCACTGACAGTTTGGACGAACGGTTCTACATCCAGATCTCTGATGAAAATGATCGTTCGCCGACACGTTCATGAACGTGTCCAGTTTTTGTTGGAACGCATTTTTATCAGTCCGTGAAATTGTCGGAACTTGTTGGAACAGAAATTTTATTATGCGCATGATCGTGACGTTCATGTACGCATCATTTCGCTTAGTTGGAACAAACCTATTAGGTTTATGAACGCAACTTCCTTGACGTTTGATACTCATATTGAGGTTGTTAGTTTTTAAATTGATTGAAAAATTATATGAATCCAACAGTTTTATTATTTGAACCTTTTTTGATTGAATCACCATTTGTAAAAAAATTAAATTAAAAACATTGTCTTTGTTTTTTATATTTTTTTGTGGAAACTACTCACATTTTTCCCTTTTTTTTCGAGATATCCGGAAATCTTCGTATTATGTTTACCATTTTTTTCCATAGTAAAATATCTGTAAAAGAAAACATTTTAAATAATCAATGTACCAAATTGTGTCAATGTCAATGTATTTATTCGTTAAAATATAAAAAAATTAACAGAAATCGTGGGCGAATTAAACAAACCCCAACAAAGGTACACCCTTTGCTTGAGGCACGATTTTACAGTTTTATGTAAATTAAGTACAATGCAATTCAAGAATCTCAACATTATTATATTTTTTTATTTAATAGAAACGATGAAGTTATTATTTGCCACCCGCCACTGGTTTCAGATATATTTCAATCACATTAAGCTCCGATAGCCAAGCAGCAAGGCACTTGATTCCATAGAGGTCAACTTTAAGCTAATACGGATTTGCATAGGTGACTTAAATGCACTTGGAGACCATTTCAAGGTCACTGTAGCCTGGGTACTTGGGAACGAGGGTTATAAGGGCAACGAATTGGAAAATGACAAGGCTCATCAACGCCATTCATTGGACATGAACTCTTCTGCGGTGTCTCAAAATCGACAATAAATCTGGCACAGATATCTTCGAAATGGTGGGTAATTTCACCAGGACAGAGACATACGAAACAGCTCATTAGAGGACATTCACCAACTTTTACGGCAGACCTAATAAACAAAGACAGGAAAGCTGTCAAAGCCGTAGTAGGTATGTTACTTAGAACAGAAAACAGACAGGAAGGAGCATTTACCAAATAAGTTTGCGTCCAAGTAGGAGGTTGCAAATGGCGAATGTTCGTTTCCGTTTTGACAGTGGCGTACTGTTTGTATAGGGTATGGGATATGAGAAATTTTAAAATTGTAGCTTATTGAAATGTATTGAATATAAAACTATAAGCTGTCATATGTCCTATACAAACAATATTGTCTAGGAACAATGAAAATACGAATATAAAATAATACTTCTGATAATACTTTCGCTTAAACTTATTTTCACCAAAAAAACTACATAAAAAAGGTAGAACGTGTCGCGGGACACACGGTTCCTTTTAAGCAAAAATTATGTAATAAATCTGACGTTATAGATAAACAATTTGCATATTCCTCGGTGGTCGAGTAGTAAGCAAACCAGACTCTCACGCGGTAGACCCGGGTTCGATTCCCCGTGAAGAAGTTTTTTTTTATTGTTAATTTTATTTTTAAATCATTATTCTGCTTGATATTAATAACGACAACAGGTAGACGTTTCAAATATTTAGCAGAATATTCATTATTATAGATAATGGTACCGTACCCTTCATGAGGGAGTCCGACTGGCAACATCTACTTATAACAGCATCGTATATTTAAAAAGGGAAACCGTAGCGTTATACAAATTGGACATTCAAGAACTGTACGTTTACCACAAAAAATTAGTGGAAACATAAAATTGAATTGTTGAATTTTCAATTTGAAGTTATATTACAGTTTATAGAAATTTCTATTTTCTAGATTTTTTCTCAAGTGGGTCGTAGAAAAAATATGCTGTTCGACTCGTGTGGATTGTCCATATCGCACTTGAAGGATTGAGCACAGCCTATGGCGTCGTGCTCATACTCCGTGCTAGACCCCTTAATCCTCATATCATTTTGTCCAATTTTACGAGAGGAATCTACATGCAAACGTTGTAATTACCCTCAACGTTCGAGATGCTTATACCATTTTTTGCGCGATCGTATTGAAATAAATTCCGAATAAAATAATTTAAATTTCTTGGAAATGAACGAAATGTCAAAAGTGACATTCATATTTCTCGATTAGTTTAAAATATATTTTGCATTTTGGTAAAATTTATTACTTTTCGACGTTTGAACGGTAAGTAAATCACTTACCGATGTGTTAAACTTAGAAACCAGTAAAAACAACCTACCGTCCTGACAACCGATGCTGTAAATAAACAAAAAAGGTCAATCGCGCAAAAAAAATTATGGAAATAATAGTAAAAATGTATCCGAACAAATTCAAGTAGATCACCAGCACTGCGAATACCAGCTTTGCATAGAATTTTAATATAGCATCGGTGGTTCAGTGATTCTACCACCTCGCCTTCCACGTGGGCGGCCCGGGTTCGATTCCCGGCCAAGGCATATGAATCGCTGCTTCGTAAACGAGAGAGAGACTCAGGAGAGAGCACACGCAAGCAAGCAAGGCACATAACGAAGCAACGTAACATAACGTAACGTAATTTAAAACCACATTTCTGTGACTCACCCTATATAAAACTTTCATTAGTGAATTACCGTTTTCATTTTCGAAAGCACATATTTTATCTACGATAAAACAAAATTACTTAAGTGCATTCAAATAAATCGAATTAGAGACATAATGACACGCAATTTTTTTCTCTTATTAATTATTATCTATTTATCAATTAGATTCACTTCGTTGTGCAATGAATTAAAGCATTAATCGCTGTGAAGTATCTGTATTTTCACTTGATGTTATTCTTGTTGAGTGAAAAATTATATTTCGCTCAACGGTTATACTGTTGGAAAAATTTCCTCGGTCTTTTTATTTGCTTAAGGTTCCCGAGATATTAGCCAATATGTGAAGAAAAGAAATGTCAAAAAGTCAGACTCCAGGTTTTCATAAAACTGGCCATAAAATGAGACGGGTTTTGAAAAACTTGAATTTTATTCCATTTTATGGGGTTTCAGAACAAGATAAACTTTTTATCAAGAATAACATTTTTCACAAAATTAATATTTAAAAATGTTTCATCTATTTGTTTGTTTTAATATTTTTTGATCACAATATAATTGTACATACAATTATTAGAAACCACTGAAATATCTTCCTCTAAAAATTCAGATAATTTAAAAAAACTTGGCTTATTTTTGTTCTACCTAAATAAGAATTCGTCAATTGAGCATGAATTCTTCTGCAATAACAAGAATTAATTTTAAAATTTTATTGTCACTCTTTTCACTAAACTTTTCCTATTCACAGTATAACTCCACAGCTGTGATTCACATAATAAAAATTGGTTGAATAAATAAAAACAACAACATAAAAAATTCCTTTGCGCACTAGTTGTACAAACTACTATTTCCAAGCTTCTGCTATTTCTGCGATTTTCAATTTTTTTCTTTGATTTTAAGTAGGTATATGAAATTTTTTGGATATACTCTGTACATCTGGTGTTTGTTTTGTCAGTTTTCAGTACACCATCATCTTTTATCATCAGTTTTTTGTATAATAAGAAATCAAATATGACAATTTAAAAATTTCAAAATTTTATCTTTGACTGTCAAGACGCTACTGAATAATCTATTTCTTAATCGATTTTAGGAACAACAAGGGATGTTCTCACATTTATACTTCATCGCTGTCATCGCCCTTTAAGCTAATAATTATCAATTTAAAATTAATCTTCTCTTCAGTAGTTTAATTCTAACCTCACTATTATCGCCATTAACACCTACGTTCAATCCATTTATGTTGTAAGTGGTTCTAAATTGAGAATCACATCGAAGAAAATCTCTCTATTAAACAATAATAAATTCTATTTAATATTAACTATAGAAACATCGAATATTTCTGTTTTTTTTTAAACGACGTCATTGCATTTAAATTCTATAGAATAATTAAACAAATTGTAAACCAAAATGACTTCAACGTAAAATTATTTTCTCTTGTCTAGTTTTTGAATATTGTCTCCTTTAAGACATAGTACGGGGGTGGTATAAAACCATTCTTAAGCAAAAAACAAATCATACACAGTGGGACAGTAAATCCAGGAAATATTACTGGAATTTGAACATACGTTAACAATTTTCGCTAAGTAGATATTATCTTTCGTTATTACTGTAAATTTCTCAATTAATAACTATTCTTTAAAAAAAAATAAGCATTACCATTTTATAAGCAACTAATGCTGGCAATTTAAAAGCAATTGTAAACCACTTTCATTACTTCTATCACGAAATGTCTTTGATATAAATAATAATTATTTAAAGGATTAATTTATCAATAGTAATATTTAGAAACTATTTCATTTCGTTTTAAAATTATCCGTATTCACTATTAGGAAAAGTTCTAATAACATATTATTACTTTATACAGTACAACCCATTCAAGTGCGAACAAAATTTTTTATATTTGGAAACATAAACTCATGGACAAAATTAATGCAACACTAACTCTACTTATTAACAGTTTCCTGTAAAAAATTGTCATTTTAGTAAAGCGTGTTAATAATAGATGTCAAAGATAATAGTTGAATGCTTTTCAAAGTTTACTAAGAAGCAACAGCTACTTCTCTGGCGATAAATGCCACGACAGACATTGAATTACACTTCTGTGCTAAACGGGGTTGCGATATCTGCAAGATATAACCAACTATTCTGGTTTGTGATTAGAAGTGACAACATCTTTTGGCTCTAGTCCAGGATTATGCTCTCAGAGTTTCTGGACGAATTATATCTATCTACATTGTACTGATGAGGCGAAAATACACCGAAACCGTTCTAAAAGTGATGTTATCCCTGTAGTATTACGTTTTAAATTAGATTAGGTTACAGAGGGTTGAATGGCATGGTTGACCTATAATATCTTTTTCCACTACTACCGGTAAAGTTGACAATTATTGCTTCTTCTAGCCTACCAGCGCCGGATTTAGTGTCAGTTATTTTTAACTTATTCGCTCGTGGCAAAGCCAGTCGCGAAATAATTTTGGTGATCGATCAATAATAATAGTCTTCACCACCTTCTACCGTCTTCTACTCCCGTTTTATAATATACTTATTAAAAGACTAAAATCTGTATCATAATGATAATGAAAAGTCATTCCGAATTCAATGAGCTATTGCTCATATTTTTAGGAGCTTCACCTCTGTTTTACACGGTTTTCAATTTGTAGACTGGACTACTAGTGCAGTCTCGCGCATTCGATTTTCTTTTAGTAATTGTCTAAACAATTTTAACACATAAATTTACAAGAATTATACGCTAGCTGGACTATGTTATTAAAAGAAATTAGATTTCTAACTATACAAAAATTAAAAAAATAACAAAAGCTAATGAGCTCTATATTATTTGCATTGGATATATAATTTTTCAACATGCACCACAGAATTCGCCCAACTTATATAGTAAAAACTTCGGTTTCAGTACAGTGTGTCCCATTTTGGATGATACTACAGGGTTGCTTGGCTATTAATAAAGATAGAGTCATGCGGTTTTCCTGAAGTGTTGCTACTTTTTTGTGAAACGCTGCTAAAAGATTTTTTGAAACTATTTTAATTTCGAAGTTACAACACGATATTGAAATTATGTGTTTTTTAGGAACGTCCTATTACAAAAATTATCAAAAAGGTAACAAATAAATATTTTTGCTTAGATTTCAATGGCGTAATCAAACATTTTATTTGTTTTTTTGTCGGATATAATCCAAATTTATACACAAAACGATTTCCTCAATAATGTATGGGCTATTTCCTAGAATATTTCCATCTGTGGTTACCCGAATATTATCACCTTTTTGTGTTATTTACCAGGTACGTAATTTCCTACAGTTTCGCACTTTTGTGGCTCTTGAAAGCAGATGCATTATATTTTATCAACGACCTCATTGTTTGGTGAATGTCGTCACAAATTATCTAAAAAGTTACGTAATAAACAAAAACACTTTTCTGAGTTAAATTCTCCTTTTGCTTCCTCCTACTACTTGTTCTTTCTCCTCGCCTCTTTCTTTCTTATTCTCCATTTTCTCTTTGTTTTTCTGTTCCTTTTAATTTTCTGGTACGTACTCGTTTATCCATCTCTTCCAAAGAACATACAATATAGATCAGAGGTTCCCATACTTTTTTTTCTCATAGACCACTTTAAACATTTTGCTGGATCTGGTGGCTATTACATTTACTAACTTACTTCCAAAACCCGAAAAAAGTATATGTCTATGCAAATCTGTGTTGTGGCTATTTTTCAATCAACTATGAGTTAAAAGTTTTCGAAAAAAAGGTGAGAATTTATATTGTTTTGATTATGCTGTGAGTATTGTCATTTAAGCTAAGTTTCAAGGCCAGTCTAAAAAGCGTCTTCATCCAACAGTTGGATTCCTACTTTACTTTTTTGTATTCTAAGATTGACTCACAGTACAAGAAACCAATAAGCTCCCACTTCGGAGTGGTAAAAAGTAAAAATAAATAAAAATTACTACACTTTTAATTATGTTGTTATAACAGTCTTAGTAGAATCAAAATTTAACATCAAAACTAATAATGATTATTTTTTTAAAAACAGTCGAAATATAATGAAAATTTTGATTATATTGCGACTGTTTTTAAAATAATAATCATTATT
>CAJUYG010000387.1:127883-145255 GCA_910591675.1 Galerucella calmariensis | reverse complement strand
AATGAATGATTTATTACTCCTCGTACTTTCTGTACAGACTATAATTGCTAAGAAATGTTTACGTCAAATGCTTTATTCCAATTGAGTATAATCACTTTGCTGCCTAGGCAAAAAAGTACCCACTTTGCTGCCTAGGCAGGAAAAGTAATACTTTGCTGATTGATATGTGTCAGCAAAATTAATATTTGCTGCCAATCGGAGAAAAAAGTGTTTTTTATTATTTTTTTAGCCAATCTCAGCGTATTCGGTGTGGCTAGCGGTTTTAGTTGGACATCTCCAGCGTTACAAATATTAGCATCGAACGATTCCTCTATAAATCCTCTAGGAAAACCAGTAACACCCGTTCAAGAATCTTGGATAGCTTCTTTGTACCAACTAGGAGCTGCCGTAGGACCTTTATTAGGAGGAAAACTATCAGACACTTTAGGAAGAAAAAATACTTTACTAGCTGTGGCGGTTCCAAAATTGATATGCTTATTGACGATTTGTTTCGCTTCTAATGTTAAAATTTTCTACGTTTGTAGGTTTATAATGGGTCTTGTGTTAGGTATAGTTATTACTGTTATACCTTTGTATCTCAACGAAATCTCCGAGGTACATAATAGAGGAACAGTTCTAACGATTATGGGATTTTTTATGAACAGCGGAGCACTGTACTGTTTAATTATTGGTCCATTTGTTTCTATTAAAACGTTAAGTTTCCTGTGTGCTCTCCCTATGTTTGCGTTCATAATAATATTTAGTTTGTTTATGGTAGAAACACCATCGTTTTTAATATCTACGGGAAAAACGAAGCAAGCTGTTAAAGTTTTAGAAAAGTTACGAGGCAAAGTTGACGTTAAACAAGAAATGGAAAGTATTTCACGTTCTTTAGAAGAACAAAAATCCGATCTAAATGCGGGATTTTTTGATCTTTTTAAAGACAAATATTCAAGGAGAGCTTTAATAGTAACGATAGGTTTGGCTTTTACGCTTCAATTTTCCGGTATTAACCCCATATTGGCTTTTATGGAAACGATTTTTAAAGAAAGCGATTCTAAAATGTCTCCTTATTTATCGACGAACTTAGCTGGTGGCTTACAAGTTTTCGGAACGTTTATTACGCTGGCCATAGTTGAAAAATTACGTAGAAAACAACAACTTCTAATATCTACTTTTTCTGTATTTGTAGTTCACTTTATCAACACCGTTTATTTTTATTTAAAAGATTCCAAATCGTTCAATTTGGATAAATTATCTTGGTTACCATTACTTTGTTTGATGTTATTTATGCTTACGTTTAATTTAGGTCTTTCGACGTTACCTTTCACTATAATGAGTGAAATTTTTCCTCATAATCTTAAAGCTTCCGCCTCATCTGTGGTAACTTGTAGTGGTTTCACTTCTTCCTTCTTTATAACTTTAACTTTTCGAACTGTTTTAAATAAGTACGGATTAGGTGCGTGTTTTTTGTTATTATCCGTTAGTATTTTTGTAATGTTGATATTTATTTATATTTTAGTACCTGAAACAAAAGGGAAAAGTGTTACTGAAATCAAGAAAAGTGTGTTAAGTACGTAAACTTTTTATAGCTGTAAAAAAATGTCATTCAAAACAAAGAGTTTTTTTTTTATTTTGAACGGTTTTGAATATCCCCAGCTATATGTACATCACTTTGCTTACAACCAACATCTAAATCGATTCTTTCATTCCAAAACAAGGATAGCAATACACATTCCAATAACACTGCGTGAGGATTTAAATTTAATAGAAATATTTTTCTTAAATTTATTTATCACATCACTGATAATTTAAGAACTCTAAGACTGTCAGAGCTTGTTGCATACCTGTAAAAGGATGTATTGTATAAAATTGAATAGATAAGGTTTTTACTTGATGAAGATCCATACGAAACGAAACGATGAAATAAAACAATTTAATTTGCTTAAATCTTCATTATATTTGAACTAAGCTCTTTTGAATCGAAAGTGTGTTGGTTTTTTAATACAGGATGATCATTTTATGAGCCCATAACTTGGAAACCGATTAAGTTATCGAGAGGCGGTTTTGACTGAACGGCTTCAGGAATTAGGAAATTTTTTTCACGCTGTTGCCAATTTTGTATTTTTTCCCTAGACTCCAGGAAAAAACTTGGGTTTTTTGGAGATCAATATGTTTTTGTACCGTCGGATAAGCTGAAGCTTCTACTTTTCAAAAATATATGGTTTTATAGCAATTCAAGGTGTTCTTAAGGAGCAGATTATATTTAAAAGATAGACTTCAATTCGTTGACTACAGTAATTCCGTACATTTTTGTCAGCGCATAACTTCTGAACTAGTCATGACATCGAGAAGCTAAACATAAGAAACGTAATAGAAAATATTCAACCACAAATATTGAGAGACTCTTTTTTTAAATCTTCAACTACGCTTGCATAAGTGTATTGACATGAATGGTGGGCATATTCTACAATTTTTGTTTTAAAGAATTTATGTAGGTTAATTGAGCACATATCTACATATAATTTTGTTCTTATTTTTTGGAACTTTAGTTCTTTACGCCAGGTTATGTTTGAGCGACCAGGGGTCGCGACGCGAAAGATGTGACCGTTACGCGTTACGTTACGCTACGTTATGTTACATTGCTTCGTTATGTGCCTTGCTTTTGCGTGCTTGTGCCTCCTTAGTCTCTCTCTCTCTCGTTTGCGAAGCAGCGATTCATAATAATAAATATGCTCCTGATTCGAACCCGGGCCGCCCGCGTGCAATGCGAGCATTCTAACCACTGAACCACCGATGCTATATTGAAATTCTATGCAAAGCTGGTATTCGCAGTGCTAGTGATCTACTTGAATTTGTTCGGGTAAATTTTTACTATTATTTCCATTTTTTTACGCGATTAAGGGGTCTAGCTACTTTTCGAAATACACAGGGTGTTGAAATTTTGAAAACTTGAATGTTTTAATTCGATAACTTTAAAATGGATGGATAAATTGATTTGACGTTTGGCAGGTAGTTTTTAAATGTAAAAGGGCATATTTTGAAAGAAATTGTAGTTTGTGCAACTAGTGTGGATATGATGGCCATATCGCACGAGGACGAAGATGGAGCACGACGCCGTAGGCGTTCAAGTGCGATATGGACAATCCACACGAGTCGAGCAGCATATTTTTTCTACGACCCACTTAGGAAAAAATCTAGAAAATAAAAATTTCTATAAACTGTAATATAACTTCAAATTAAAAATTTAACAATTCAATTTTATGTTTCCACTAATTTTGTGGTAAACGAATGTCCAATTTGTATAATGCTACGGTTTCCTTTTTTAAATATACGATGCTGTTATAAGTAGATGTTGCCAGTCGGACTCCCTCATGGAGGGTACCGTACCATTATCTATATAATAATGAATATTCTGCTAAATATTTCAAACGTCTACCTGTCGTTATTAATATCAAGCAGAATGATTATTTCATTAACAATAAAAAAAATTCCTCGCGGGGAATCGAACCCGGGTCCACCGCGTGAGAGTCTGGTGTGCTTACTACTCAACCACCAAAGAATAATATGCAAATTGTTTATCTATATCGTCAGATGTATTACATAACTTTTGCTTAAAAGGAACTAAAGTTCCTACCGTGTGTCCCGCGACACGTTCTACCTTTTTTTTATTTTGTTTTTAATAAATTGTTCTGTTTGACCTGTTTTCAACAACAATAACTTAATCCATATAATGATGTCCAAAAAACCCAAGTTTTTTTCTGGAGTCGAGGGAAAAAATACTAAATTGGCAACAGCGTGAAAAAAATGTTTAATTCCAGAAGTCGTTAAGCTTCTCGATGTCATGACTAGTTCAGAAGTTATGCGCTGACAAAATGTACGGAATTACTGTAGTCAACGAATTGCTCCTTAAGAACACCTTAAATTGCTATAAAACCATATATATTTTTGAAAAGTAGAAGCTTCAGCATATCCGAAGGTACAAAAACATACAGGGTGCTTCATTTAAAATGTTATTGATCTCCAAAAAACCCAAGTTTACTCCTGTAGTCTAGGGCAAAAATACAAAATTGGCAACAGCGTGAAAAAAAATTTCTCAATTTCTGAAGCCGCTCAGTCGAAACCGCCTCTCGATATCTTAAACGGTTTCCAAGTTATGGGCTCATAAAATGTGTCGGAATTCGAATGATCGTAAATAATTTGAGAGGAAGTTGGAATCTAATTTTTTGTTGTCATAGCTACCTACGTTTGTGTACTGAAATTCTAGTTTTAAAATTCCTAAAAGTTCTACCTATATAAATTTTATCACAGTTTTAATAATCACATTTTAATTTATAAACTCCTGATTTGTTTTTGAAAATTAAGATTTTTTTTTAATGAATTTGGATAAATTGTAATCGGTTTAAGATAAAATCGCTCCACCTTCGGTGTCGCGATTTTATCATGTCAGTTTTTCTCGTAAAATTAGTGATTGGCAAAACTGTTTCGTTGTAAAGAGAAATTTATCCGATGTGTTTTTACTGTAGATTTTTTTTTGTTATTTATTATAATATTGTCTATTAAATTTGGATCGTAATTAGTATTAACTTCCATTTGTTTTATTATATTTAGTTCTTTGTTGTAATTGTCAGTATTTAATGGAACTGTTAAAAGTCTATGGGTATGGACTAAACTATTATGAATTGTAATGTGATTTGATGGTTTGTGAATGGTAGGCACATTAAATTCCTAAAATGTCAGGTACCTGACCATTGTGGAAGGGTGGGAAAATGGCTCTTAAATTCCAGAAAATCCGTTTTCTCGCAATATCTGCCGAGATTTGACCACTGGAGAATTTTTGTTCAGACGAAAAATAAAGAGCAGTTCCTTTCCCACAAAAATGATCCCTAGCATTTTTTCGAAAAATTAGATAGTTTTCGAGATAAACTCGCGTGAAAATCAATATTTTTTAATGAATCAAAGTGCGGGTGAAAGAAGGGATCTGTGGCTACTAAGGCGTGTTTTCATCCACTCAATTCGTGCTCCTGGGTCATTGGAAAACCAGGCCGAAATTCGTCTTTGCTAGATTTTCTAATGCTTCCATGCGGATATTATTTTTATTAATAGTTATTTCAGCCAATTCTATTGGATAATGGTTCTTTGGGGGGTACTCCATTTATTCCGAAACAATGTTACCAATAATTCTCCCGTATTTTTTTGAATAATGTGTTTTCCAAGAGGCGATTTATGTGGATTTCTGGAGTTTTCCCGAGCGCTCTGGTTTATAGGGAATTTCTCGATGATGAACTGTCAAACCCGCTTATAATTGATATTGGGAGAAAGATTAGAATATCCTCTTGCTGATGGTATAATTTTTTTTTGGCCCAAACCCCTGGGTTTTCAGGAAAATCGGAGAAATTTCCAGTTTTTTGAGGGAAGACAGCTATTCTTCTGTTTTTTCGAGCAGTTTTTTCTCTTTACAGTAAAATTCTTCCCGGTCAAGCATCATACCTGATAGGTCACATTCTGAACTTTCCTTTGATATGTGTATAAAGTATTTTATTTGATGCATTAAAAAGGAATTTGTCTCTAAATTTGTTGTAATGGATGCCTCATTTTATTCTCGCACGCCGCCACGCCACCCATCTATGTGTGGTCGACGGCGTCTGCTATAGTGCGTGTACACGTGGATGCTTTCTGCTGCATTGTTTGTGAACAACTGACAATTTTACATGTAAACACTATCTCTTTCGTGATTTTTCAAGAATAAATTAGTAGTATTCCAGTTTAAAAAGTGAAATTCAAGTCATTATTAATTTTATTGTTATTATTAAATAATAAATTTTGTTATTTTTATTGATAAAAAACACAGGAAAATATTGTAAATTCTTGAGCTTATTTTTTTTGGAACACACGGTGAGGTTTCATTTTTTTAATTAAGATCATTAATATTGTTGTGGGTGAAATGACATCTAATGATTTGATAAATATTGTTCATTCCTGTAGAAAAATGGAAGTCGCAGAGGATTCTAGTACGCCCGTGTGTTTTATTTGTGATCAAGCTCTGACTGAAGACGTTACAACGGTTACCCGAGGACTAGAAACCCTAATAAATGTTAGCAAGACCAGGAAAGACAACCACCATTTGTTCCTGTCCGGTTCCTGTCTGTGGAAGTTCATCGCTTGTAGGAAGAGGTATTCGGTAATGAAGAATGGGAAAGTTATTTTCGCAATTTTAGCGTCTACTTTCAATCCTTTTCGCACACAATCATTTCTAGGATTGGTCTGTCCAATAAAAGCAGGCCAGGGTCTCAATTTTAAAGAAAGCGATAACTTTTTGACCCCGAGAGTGGGTAAGAGATCGATCATTTTCATGTTTCTTTTCATGGCCTTAATTATTTCGCGGTTGCGAAAATGGTGGTGCCATCTGCCATAGATGCCTGGAGGCATAAACATGGAAATTGGTGTATTTTCAGGGTCCCTCATCCCAGATTTTGGGCTAGAGGCGTCAGTTTGTAAGTTTCAGAAAACTGCGAACTTTTCAACCACCATTTTTGCAAAAAATATTGGTGTAACGAAAGAAATTGTGGGGACAACTTTTGTAGGTAATGAACTGCTCTTCATTTTTTGTCTGAACAAAAATTCTCTAGGGATCGTAGTTCGGGAGATATCGGCGGAAAACGGATTTTCGGGATCTCCAGAGCCATTTTCCGACCCTCCCACAAATTTCAGGCACCTGACATTTTGGGGGTTCAATGTACCCACTATTACCTGCAAATTAAAAAAAATTCCTTGCTGGACCAGATGCCCATGTTGACGGTATTTGTCGCCTTCATTTATTGGACTACAAGCGTGAAGTTACGGCAAACGATTCGGCTAAATTATTTGAAAAAAAAAAGATTATTGGACTGGGCCATATTTGGCACATGATGCGGTAAGGGGTTAACTTATTTTCTGGAAATATCTGCAACATACACAGAGGGAGGGATAAAGATAAAAAAAAACAAAAATTACATTACAGTATATATTCCAAAAAGATTATACATTCATCATACATACGTCGGCTAGAAAAAAAGCTATAAAAATACAACAAGACTATAAAAAATTGCAAAAAGCTCCTTAACACTCTATGGATATGTAAAAAATAAACGGTTCATTTATATTTTGAGCCTATATTTTTAAATAATTAAATGCAATAACTGGTAGTTAGACAATACATTTCTGCCGTGACTTTATTCTTCTTCAGTTCTTTTTTTTTATCAAACATTAAGAGGTAGTCAGACACTAAAGAAAGTCCTACTGTAAAAAAATACCTATACTTATCAACGCAGAACACACATTTTCGTATACAGGGTGATCCAAATCATATGACAATTTAAAAATTTATCAGACTCACCCTGTATATTTATATACATACAAAGTATTAAAAAAGGCCTTGGGTGTTTTTTTTTGGCAGTTTGCATAGTTTTTGGCTAGTGTTATTCTGGATTTTTTCACCTTAAAAATAATTTTGGATACATCACATTCAATAGAGACAAAAAAATACACTATTATCTACGTTAAGTTAAATAAATAGATTTTTATGAGATATAACGTGCGCAATTTTTTTTTTCAAATAAAATAAAAAATGATAACAAATATTTCTCGCGAAATTGTAGCAGAAAAGAATTTTTTTTCAAATTCACTCCACAGCACTAAATAGAAATTAAAATCTAGCAAAAATAAATAAATATTTAAAAAATAAGTCATAGAAATTTTCTCTTCTACTCAATTCGGGTAATTCGGTAATCTTAGTACTCCCATTGGGTGGCACTTTCGATATTACTATCACCTACACGGAAACAGCCGTTTTTGTTTGCAGTAAGATAATTTCCAGCAGATGTTTTGATGCACAAACGAGTAGGTTCTCTCAACTCCAAATAAAAACCTTCTGGAGGGGTATCTGAATCGGCCGTAACGCTTTCGCTATCAGCATGCCAGTATTTTCCTTCGTGAGCTGCAAAAACAAAACTCAATTTATCGGAAAAATAATTATTAATTTTATTTTAGAGCACCAGCTTGTGAAAACAAGAAAACCGGAGCTGGAAAACTTCAAGAGCCTTAATGTTACGCAAATTAAAAAGAAAAATTTCAATATGCTTTCTAAAAAAGTAAATTTGAACAAGAAAAATTCAATTTTTTGAAAAAATAATCAATTTTTCCATTATTTTTAAGGATTTTAAATCAATTTTTCCATTATTTTATTTAAAACTTCAAATTTTTGCAAAAAATAATACTAGAGCCACAAAAATTACTCACTCTTGAAATATACAATTCCCTTCTCTCCCCTTTCAACTTGGATAGTTTCGTAGATAGCTTTGTTGCATTCCAATTTAGGATTTGAAGACGATTTATAACCGACGAAACCTTGTTCACATTTTAACACCAAAATAGGTCTGTTGACGAGATAGAAAAAGTATCTGCAAGTATCGTCGATGGTATCAGAGGTAGCGTAAAGGTGACCAGAACGTTTCGTGATGACGTAACGACCGTTGTTGGCTCTAAAAGCAACAGAACCGTCATTTTGCCATGATAGATCGAAGAGAGCGTTTGAAGATCTGGAAAAAATTAATGGTAAAATAGATAGAAATAAAATAAGATTTAGATGAGTACTTTTTGTCTCCGCAAGCTTGGATACCACCGCCGGTTTCGAGGGTCCAATATCTGTCTTGCATGGTGCGAATGTACCATCTTTTGGTGTTCCAATCGAATTCTAATTGGAAGGTTTCATGGTCTGATATTTCTTCTTGATTGGCGGTTACGTCGACACCTGTAACAAAACAAGATAAATAAAAAAAAGGCAGAACGTGTCGCGGGACACACGGTAGGAACTTTAGTTCCTTTTAAGAAAAAATTTTTTGAATCAATGATCAATGAATAAATACACATATTAATATAAGAATTTATTTTACTCTGGATGAAACTTCATTTAACAAAAATGTACCTATACAGTAGTATTAATTATAAATAAAAATGAAAATCTTATCATTAAGTTGATTGGCACAATAGTTATTTATGATGCAAGTCCGTGAAGTTGAACTTTAGCGCACGAGTTGCGAAAATGCCAAAATATTATGTGAAATAATCCGTACAAATTAACAACAAATACTTAAAACAGAATAAAATGGGTATTTAAGGGGACCTCAGATTTTATAAAATTATGTAATACATCTGACGTTATAGATAAACAATTTGCATATACCTCGGTGGTCGAGTAGTAAGCAAACCAGACTCTCACGCGATAGACCCGGGTTCGATTCCCCGTGAAAAAAAATTTTTTTAATCGTTAATTTTATTTTTAAATAATTATTCTGTTTGATATGAATAACGACAACAGGTAGACGTTTGAAATATTTAGCAGAATATTCATTTTTATAGATAATGGTACGGTACCCTTCATGAGGGAGTCCGACTGGCAACATCTACTTATAACAGCATCGTATATTTAAAAAGGGAAACCGTAGCATTATACAAATTGGACATTCAAGAGCTATACGTTTACCACAAAAAAATTAGTGGAAACATAAAATTGAATTGTTAAATTTTCAATTTGAAGTTATATTACAGTTTAAAGAAATTTTTATTTTCTAGATATTTTCTTAAGTGGGTCGTGGAAAAAATATGCTGTTCGACTCGTGTGGATTGTCCATATCGCACTTGAACGAAACTTCGTCCTCGTGCGATATGGCCATCATATCCATACTAGATGCACAAACTACTATGTCTATCAAAATATGCCCAAAAAAATATGTAAATGAGCCCATTATTTATGGCAGTTGAAGCCAACGATATGTTTTGATCTAAACTGTACTTTGATGTTGAAAAAATTATGTTTTCCAACGTATTTCCGTTAAACAAAACGTGGTTCTTATTTCCTTGGAGTATTATATCTTTTTGTTCACTAGTGGAGAAAAACTTTAATAAAATAAAAAGGTTTTTGACCACCTTGTATTTATAGTAATATTAAAGAAAATTAAAAAACTTTGATTCCGTAAAATTATAAATGTTACTTTCGTCAAATTGTTTTTGTTCTTCAGCACGACGAAAACAGGTTAAAAAAATTTGACATGGTTTTATACCATAGTCCGCACTAACCATTAACCATATGTTGATATAAAATAATCACGTATACAGATGTCGACTAGACTTTACAGTTATAGGCGCTACTTCAAAAACAATTACACTCTTGTATGTTTCTAATCTCAAGAATGACCAAAAAAAAATACATAGCAATTTTGGTCTATACTCCGCTTCTAATTATGGTTACAAAAAGAGTAATTGTACAGGTTTAGATTCGTCGGTGACGTTAATATACACGGTAGCCCAGTGAATTTTGTGAATTATTTCTTGAATAACTTTGAAACTTATTATTTTAAAATTATAAAATATATAATATATACAGGGTAAAACATAACCAACGGGACGGAGGTTAATGACGAAAAAGTTTTAAAATTTTTGATAGAGGCTGTATTTTAAAAATATTTCTAAATATACAGGATGATCCAATAAATTGTAGTACTATAAAAGGATAATGTGAATATTTACAATCGCTGATTTTGCGAAAAATGGCTGTTAAGTTTTTTGACATGTTTTTTATCAATATTGAGGAAGGGGAAGTTTTCGAAATAAAAAAAAACCACCAAAAAGATGTGAAAGACAATGAGAGGTGAGACTCGAGGTAGAAGGGCAGAAGAAGTGACGTTAACAATCACTGTAATTCGAGTAATCCATAGGAGCGTAAGTATATACAGGGTGACATCGGAGGATTACATCGTTGTGGTGAGAGATAGAACTTTATAATTTTGTGTGAACTAATACAGTTACTGAGGGCACATTTTGAAAATACTTTCGATTCTACAGGGTGTTCCAAAACCACGTAGCAACACAAACTTACATTTTTTTTAATGGAACGTACTTACTATATTTTGTTCAAGAATCGGAAAGATCTCACCGAGAGCGTTACAAAAATATAGCCCTCTAATATATTATAAGGGTGTTTTACAAAGATATGGCCAATTATTAGCAAAAAAGACCTCCTCTTTAACACTCTGCAAAACAGTAAATTATAATAAATCAACAGGTCTTTGTATTCCAATGTCATACACAAATCATTGGCTGTGCTCAGTATTAATTACTTTTTTTATCTGTGGCTTCTTTAATACAGGGTGAAACAAAACGCAAATCAAGCAATATCTCAAAAATTTTAAATGAATCACCCTATAAGTCTTTTTACAATTTGTTAGTACGATTAATAAACTTTCAAACGATGTAGTACACTTAGGGCATGAGTTAATGGAAAATCGTAGATATTTTATGAAAATGGTCAAAAACAAGTATTTTACGTACACAAATTAAATGATATTAAATTTTTACATGCAACATCTTGTGAATTTTAACATTCCTAAGGCATACATTATAAATTATATTTTAAGCTGATCGAGAAGTATAAATGTCACATTTGATCATTCCGTTCATTTCGAAGAAATTTAAATAATTTTCTATTTTTGAAAAACTAACAATTTTGAAAACCAACATTATAAGAACACTCACATTTACATAAATGTACATTGACATTCTATAAAAAGTATCGAAGTTTATACTTTTAAAAACGAGGATCTTACTCTTTCCAACATAGCTGGAGTTATTGTGGAAAATGCGTTACGAATCCTTTCTTTCTCTGGTAGAAGATTGCCCCACCCTGTATATACGAGTGGTAAGTCGCAGATGTAAGCAATCACTGAAATTTGGGTGGATGGTGGGGTTCTTATGGGATTTCATGGGTTTCCCTTCCTAATTTTATATGGAATACCATTTTTTAAGAACAATAATTGTGAGAAAAAAATTTGGAGCGATTTTTTGCTGAAGCCGCGAAATAACTTTACCTTCCATAAATATCTACTATAGAACCAACAACCAGTTATTCTTATTCTTATTCAATGTTTAGATTTCCACGTCAGACACAAGCCAAACAAAAATGCCATAAACAAATAATGACAATAATGGCATATGAAGTCGAAAGACTGTTACCAATCACTTAAATTAAACTAAAAATTTCATAGAATTTGCATTGAAGCCAAACTGCATGGCTACTTAGCTAAGCCGACCTATCGTTGATATGGTGCAAGGGTTACATTTTTAAATGAGGCTTAGATTTTAAGCTCTACTTAGTTACAACTTAAACAGTGAGTCTGTAAGTATATCAACTTTTATATTGGCATTGTCGAATCGACCTTTACAATAAAGATGAAACATTTTAAAATATTCCAATTCAAGTTCTTTTCAACATAATGCCTCTTAATATTTAAAAAAAAATGAAGAATTTTAAAAAAATTTGGTTAATATAAAGAGAAATAATTGGCAACACCGCTTGGTACAAGAATAATTCTCATTTTGCATTCAATACAATACAATTTACGGGTCAAGAACTTCTGGTGAATCGAAAAGCAGATAAGGTGGTCATCGAATGGAACTTGCCTGATAGCAAAAAGCATCGTGACTTCTATTGTGTCTTTCGACAATGATTATTATTATCTTTCAGTGCAGACATTGGAAGAAGATTATATTTGCTGAATGTATTATTATCATTTTCTAAAGATTATTTTTCAATTGTGAAATAAAATAATTATTTTCAATAGTTGTACACTCCAAAAGGTCCAAAATGAATATCTGTATCTGTAGAGAAGGGAGGGTGAGTGTGTAGGCTCACAGCACTTAGGCCACATGTGAACCATTGTACATCCTGCCGAGGAGTTGTCCTCCTAGGTCATTGTCCATCCTGTCCTTCTCAGGAAGTTGGACAGGTCACTAGGAGACATCTTCTTTATATCGGCAGGTTTAGGCCAAGAGTCACCGAACACACACTCTCTTATTGACGATAACTCCGGACACTCGCATAAGACATGCCTGACAGTTTCATCTTCCTGTTCACACATCCTGCATAGAGGTGTATCCACTAGCCCCATAGTATGGAGGTGTTTCCTTAGTTGACAGTGACCAGTCAGAAATCCTACTGTTAAACGTTGGTTTTCCTGGTCATTACCAAATATTTCTTCGGCGCCAGCTTCCCAGGGTCGCCCAGGGTGATCCTGGCAAGACTGCATCCTTTGATTCCATCCCATCTCTTAAGGGATTGAGCATGGGTGTAACGTTTGGCTAGTTCCGCAATTGTCGAAGTCGTTAGGCCGTAGGTGTCACTGGGTTCTAGAAGTTTTAGTCCAGCGGTTTCCCTGGCTAAAGAATCAGCAATGCGGTTTCCTTTACTCCTGTCGTGCCCTTTAACCCACCTCAGGATAATATTGTTATCTGCCGAGGCGTCAGCTAAATCTTGGTGGCACTCTAGTACTAGCCTCGAAATAACACGTTGTCTGTTCAAGGCTAATAGGGCTTGTCTACTATCAGTGCAGATTATTATGTTTTTGCCAGAAATTCCTCTTCTGGTTAGTTCTTTTGTGGCAACTGAGATACCAGCCAGTTCTGTTTGAACCACGCTGGTATTGTTTCCCATTCCCCACTTAATCTTTAGGCTTAGTGCTCTCGAGTAAACTCCACATCCTGAGACTTCTTTCATTTTTGAGCCATCTGTATATATGTGTATTGCATTGCATATGGCTTTCTGTTCTGTTTTATTTGAATTTTGTAGGGTTTGTTAAACAAAAACCTGGGTTCAATTGCATCGTTGGCTGCCTGCAGTGGGCGCTTCCTGTCATAGGCTTAACCTCAATTGGCCCACTCCTACTTCGGGGTTTACACCAGCCGTGCGCAATCGTACCATGGCCATTAACGCAACCTCCTTGACGTACAGGTCCAGAGGGGTCAGACCAGTACCTAATTAGTTCCATTGCTGCGGTTGGTGTTATTCTCATGGCTTCTGTGATGTTTAAACAAGCCATTCGCTGTAATTGATATAATTTTTGGATGGCCGTTGCTTGTAGAACCTCGGTCCTCATGCAATTGCTCTATACGTTAACATGGTTCTTATTATTGCAGTGTAGATCCAGGTGACCACACGGGGTGACAGACCCCATGTGCGTCCCACTGTCCTCCGACACTGCTTTTAAGCCACATTATGCTCCTTTTGCTCTGCTGTGTAGATGAGAGTTCCAAGTTAATTTCCCTGACGAGGGTAAAACCAAGGTATTTCACCTCTTCCGAAAATCCAAAATGAATAAAAATTATTCTTAAATTTGTGTGATCTGAAAGAACTAATAATCGCCTATTTAAATTATCCATGTAATATTATTGTTAGAGTTATTTTATTTTATGTTCTCATTTTTTTTTCATAAAATTGTGGCATTTTTTTGACAATAAAAAAGAATGTTTATCTCTGTTGCTTATTTAAATACAAAGAGATAGTAATCATATTAATACTAAACTAACAAAAAATAAATGTTTTTATGTAGGTACACCTTATGAGGTGTCAAACCAATATCCGGTTTTTGGTATTTTATTAAAATATATTAAAATACTTCTTTGTAAAGATTTATTTCAGAAGAAAACTGGAAATTAAGAATTCCTAAATGTTTGTAACTTTCATAACTGATACGTCACAAATCTGAAGATGAAGTTGGTCACTCTCTGATTATATGTTATGAACTAATAGCCAGTTACAAAAAGGCCAATCTAATTGGAAGTTTGAAGAACTGCCAAAGTGTCTAAAACCATATTTTTTGTTGCTTTCGTTTATTTGGGCTTCAAGCACTTGTGCGTGACGCCTCAGTCGTCACGACTTTTGAGCAAATCGAACACGATTTTTTAGGATCCTCAAATCCACCTGACATGTGCCAATGCCAATGAATTTCCTGTGTTGTTAGAAGAACAGTTTTCAATTATAATGTTTTTTGATAATAAAATTTGGCATATTTAGATATTTTTAGTAAGGTTTAAATCGTATTAAATCGTAATCGGCACAATCTTAACCTTTAAATAAACGTCAAACCGGACAAACGTCAAATATTGAATGTCCGTGAATGTGCTTGAGGGGCAAGGGGAAGGTGAGACTAGGCGTCACGCCCGGTAATAAACGAACGGAATTCAGTCACTACGAGCTGCTACTAGCAGCCAAAAGTAAATAATCTAAAACGCTTTTTGTTTGCTTTTTTCTAATCTGTATATCTGACAGGATTAAAAATGATGAAACAAGTTCCCAATAATTTAATTTTTGGTACTACAAAACGAATATTCAAATTTTAAAACCTTTAATCACAGTATAAGAGATAATAATATCCGTTTTTATCCACACTTGATCCATTTCAGTGAATTGATGGTATCTAAAGCTAGTTTATCTATCAGAATCCGCGTCTGACTTCTATTTTTAGTATAAATATATACAAGACTTTTGCGATAAATACATCCATAATAATGAAAAAATCGACCAGTTAAAGAGTATTTATTGTCCAGTTTCCTGCGCTCTTGAGTTTTATTAGTTTGCTCTGTGGATTTATAAACGTGTTCGATATCCTCACGAGATACAATGTTCATCCTCAGGTGTACATCTATGGTCATGTTACAGCAAGAAAAATCAGTTTTTATTGTATTTTATTATAATTTTTAAATATAGGTACAGAGTTTCACAAGGATTCGTACCAAAACTCGACCTATGCGAAATTTTTTTAGTGAGTCTTCTGTCTGCGAGACTAGAAGAGTTTTTGTGGTTCGAAAAAAATAATATGAATTACGTTTTCTCAAATATTTTTCCCCAAGTTTTGGTATATCAAACAATGTTTTATTACGTAGGAAAAGTTACAAAGCTTTTTTTTTTCAACGGATGTTTCACTTTTTTATCATACATTGTGGAAACCACTTATTGAATAAAATTCTTTATGTCAATATTTTAGAATTTCTGTAGTTATCCTGTCTTTGAGGTCTACAATGCTAGTTGGTTGTGTTGCATATACTTTGTTCTTGAGATAACCCCACAGAAAAAAATCTAAATATATTAGGCAATTCGGGATTAAATAAGTTTGCTACTTCAACTTGACTTCTGCAGTTATCCCCGTACCCGATCATCATTAAAATCTCAATGAGTCTCAGTTAAAAATTTCATTGTTATGTCGACAAGGAAAGAGTGTTTGACAAAGATTTTACTTTTTCAGTATAAACTGTCAACACATCAACAACTGACAGAATAGAAAACAATCCACATTATTTACCGATTTAAAACAATCCACATTATCTACCGATTTTGTCTAATTATTGGCGTTTTTAGGCAATTTTTAGGTATTTATGATAAAATTCATGGGCGTAACAGGTTTTGTTTAATTTACAAATACGTCTAATAATTAGTTAGTTTAGATTTTTGATAAATCCATATTTAGCTATTATAATTTAAAAAATTAACAATATTTCAAGTGTAATAAATTATTAATTTTAAAATTTCACCCTGTATAATTCATAATTGACCATACATTATTTAGTTAGTTGGAATCGGTACATTAAGAGAATTTCAAAAATATGCAAATATACAGGGTGTTTCATTAAAAAAACAACACCGACTATGTCATACTTGCGTGAATCACCCTGTACATTTAAATTTATGTTTACATAACGCACAACTCAATTCAAAAGTTGACGTGTCTCGACATTTTTTATAAGTTTCTAAAATAATGACAGAAAAAATTTATTCTATAAAGGCTGCCCTTGCTCATACAATATACAGGGTATTCCGATAAAAACATTATTCAAAAACGATATAGGTACCTTCCTGTAAATTTAATAATGGAGATGTCACTGCATAAAGGGAATTTCGACCAACTGTTGTAACACATAATGATATTTTTCATTTTATTATGTAATAAAACTGGCTTTATCTAAACTTCTATTATTCAGTTGGTATATAATACTCCTATTATCTATGGCGTGCCGTTTTGGTATTTAATAACATCGTTTTAAAAACAAAAACAAAAATATCTCTCCTTTCAAAAATGTTTATTCCCTAATTATTCTGTTAATGAATTAAAATTATGTTTTTCATAATGATAATACAGGAATTTCCATTATGATAAACATAATATAAATTGCCGATTTAAAATTATGATAAACATAATAAAAATTCATGAATTAAAATTATGAGAAACATAATAGAAATTCAATTCTCATTATGTACTGAGGTTGCCTATACTAATCTGATGCAAGTACCTGAAATCGTTACTGCAGAATAGGCAACCTCAATACATAATGTAAATTGAATTTCTATTGTGTTTTTAATAATTTTAATTCTTGAATTTCTATTATATTTTAAATAATTTTAAATCGGTAATTTCTATTATGTTTTTCATAATGGAAATACGTGTATTATTATTAGAATCATAATTGAAATTCAAGTATTAAAATTATGAAAAGCATAATGGATATTCAAGAATTAAAATTATGAAAAACAT